>VYZS01064658.1:6382-18444 GCA_013400695.1 Neodrepanis coruscans
AATGGCTTACTTCCACTGATGGGGATTTTTTATTCCTTTAGTGACAAAAGCTAAAAAAAATAAACGTTAAAAAAAAAAAAGTGACCATTTTCCAAAATACCTGCATAGATGTATGTTAGCTATATGTAATTTCCCTCTCTACAAACAATACCAGGTTACAGAATACTGTAGTTTTAATTGTTCACCAATGCTCTTGGCTAGCACAGGAAACACAATACTGCCTTTGTGGACCAAAATCTAATTATTAAACTTGAACCTCATTTTCATATTCTTAAGTATATCAGAATCACTTCAAGTTTTTCAGCTCAAACTTAAAAAAAGAAATGGCATGTGTTGAAAATACTTAAAACATTTAAGGATTGAGCCAACACTTGCTGAAATCAATGGGAGCATCTATATATTTCAGAGGACTTAAGTATGACTTTCCCAAAGTGGATCCATGGGTCTCTAAAACCCACCAACATTCTTTTTCAGGAATAAGTGGGGTCAGTTTCACAGTCAGTTTCACCTGGAGAAAGTCCCTGTTTTCATCAGAGCACGAGGAAGGACAGTGCCTTTGGCAGGAGGGCAGAAAGGGCACAACTGCTAAACCCAGGGCATACCCTGGCTGGCAAAAGGTTCTCCCCTCTGTCAAAAGAACCTAGAGCAACTGATGTGCTCCAAAAAGCACCAAATCAACACCATTTCAGGATCTAATACTCAGCTACTAGAATAAAGGATATTCCCCACATTTCTGTCAAGCCCTTTTCCTATACACTCTGTAAAAGACTAAAATTATTGCTTATTCTCACACTATTAAATATGCTTATAACTGCTCAAAGTTAGCTGCATTACTTCCTCATTTGTTGAAGACTGGGAAAGTATGTTCTGGGACCCAAAAGAATCATCACAACTCCTGGTTTACACTGAAAACTGAGTTAATGTATTCCTAAATTGGTTTTGTGTGGGGTTTTTTTTTGATTTGTTAGTTTTGGTTTGGGTTTTTTTGTTTGGTGTTTTGGTTTGATTTGGTTTGTTTTTTTTTCAATTGTGAGCATATACAGGAGAATTAAGAAAAAAATTTAAAAAACAACATGATCTAAAGTTAAAAACTTTGCTAAATCAGAAAAATAAAGATTTATGCAGTTGTTTTCCTGACAGAAAACTCTTCTTATAGATTAAATATTGTCTTTTTCCATTTGTTTTTAAGAAGGTTCACAGATGAAGAGCAACAAGATGTCAAGTGACTTAAAAACCCCTTAAGAAATAATTGGGCATGTGGGTTATTTATCTGGCCTGATTAACACAGGGTGGTCTTGGAGGAGGATTATTTGGGGCAGAGAAAGCAGCTAGCCAAATCCTCTGATGGAGGTCATGTTGACAGATTCCAGAGTAAAAAACGAATCCTCCTCCAAAGACTGGGAAACAGAAGATGATTTTAACCTTCTCTTCTCTCAGAAATTACTTGGTTAGCATGACCTTTGAGAACATACTGAACGGCAAATATTAACCTTTACTACATTGCCCAGCATTAATATCCTCCCCTTGCACCTTGCCTGCAAGTTAGTAAACTTGAACATTGTATGTATGCAAAGCTCAACACAAAGGCTCAGAGCTCCAGAGGGAGGCAAAAGTGAGTAGGTCCAACATGACAGATACTTCATCTAAAAAGGCAATAAATGAGTGCTCCCTGTTAAGATCTAGCAAGTAACAGTGGTAGAATAACTGATCTGAACTGTCTCAATGGTTCATACAAAAGAAAATAGATTTTCTACAGACAGTTAGTTCTTCAAGCTTGTTAAGCCTCAATGTTGAAACCATCCAGGCATATAGGAAGAAATGTATGGAAGAATGACTGCTCTTACCTCATAACCATTTACAGCTTAGCTCACCTATGACCCAGTCCCAAATTGCATCCTGTGTGGATGATAAAACACTAGATACAAAATACCAGTGGCAGTGAAATAGCCCAGCTTAAAGGTGATTGTGTCCCAGACATATGGATTTCCCCCCAGAAATATTACTATGAACTTCCTGTTTCCAGATATTACACAGATAGTTACAGGTAGTTGTTATTATTACAGACAGTTATGGTATTCTGTCTGATATTACATACTTGAAAAATGCTTTTCGCTGTACTCCAATGGTCACACCTTGTATGTATGAAAGATGGAGGAAAGTTAAAACACATCATGAAGTTTAAAATTGGAGTTTCTTGTATCTTATATGCACAGGAAATCTGTTCTCAGAGACACCCACAGAGAGCAGAGAGAAGTAGGTCAGCAAAGCATCCAGCTCTGTGGGTCCACAGGGTCACAGAACATTCCCAAAATGCAAAAATGTGTGCGGGGTGTGCGTGTGTATATTATTCTTAATCCTGAATCTTCAGTAAATTACAAGAATAGATCTGGGAAGGTCAAACTGTGTCCACCACTGGATTCAGCAAATGTCTTTCATGCATCTGCTCAGGAACCATTATTAGCACAGACTACTGCATTTGAATAGAGATAGTTAGACAAATGTAAAATAAATTTATTTAAAACCAAATCTGCACCATTTGGAACTTTAAAAAAAATGTTCTAGAAATAAGCAAGCCATCATATTGTGTCTTCAGTAGAAGAGAGACGAGATAATATCTTTTTCTGATCCTGTCTTTTTCTGATCCTGTCTCATTTAGCACAGTCCTTCCTAAGGAATCAAATACTAGACAATATTTGAAAAGAGTAAAAATGCTTATCATGCTCTTCTAAAGACACCAAAGTACTCTAGAATGGTATGTAATATTACCTGTAACTTTCAGATAAGGAAACTCAGTGAATTAAAGCTAGCTGGTTAAGTCATTCTTGACTCTATTTTGCTTCTGCCAGTTATGTCAACACTATCTTGTACTAGCAGTCTTACTGATTTCAAAGGTATGCTCTGTGGGATAGGGTAGCAGTGTCAGCAAGAATGGCAGAATAAGTGTCCAGTGAAAAGAACCAGAAAGTTCCAATCACAGCCCAGTCCTCTACCTCTTTGATGAAATTTGCTCATCACTAGAGAAGATATAGTGCTTTGTAATTAATTCACCTAGAAACACCACAGTTCAGACTGTAAGCAGAACAATACTATGCCCAAAGAACATATCTAAATTATACAGGGGCATCATGTCTTTGCTTAGTGGAGATCAAACCAGCAATTTTCTGTGAACTGCAAATCATTTGATTGCTGTATTTCTGTAACATGCACAAGAAGGAAGGGGAAACATCTGAAGTTATTTTTATTTCCCCAAGTCTTCTGGCTATACTGTATGAATGCTAGGGTGGGTCTGGCATTGTCTGAAATGTGTCAGGGTCCTTTTGCATAGCCTCATTTCCTTCTTCCTGTTGCTAGGAAGGATAGTTAAGCATGAAAAGCTCTTGTTTACAGTACAGGACCATCCTGTTAAACACATGAATTCTCTTCCTGTGTCTCCTTTTAACAAGCCAAGGGTGCAGTTGTGTTTATGCTGAAGCCAATAGCACGACTCCAATCAGAGGGGAATTGGAAGAGAAGTCTGAATCTCTCAGGAAGGCCAAACATAACATACTGTGGTATTCTGCCTAGAAAAAACATTATAGTGCAAACTGCATCTCTAAATATTTGAAGAACTCATAAATTCACATGCCTCAAACAAACCACTGCCTAGAATGTAATGAATCAGAAAAAGCAGAAAAGCAATACCAATCCACCTCTCATCTCCTTCTTCTAGGAATCCTAATATAAACATTTGAGATCAGTGCATGAACACAACTACAGTACCTTTTTCCTGCCCCCACCAGAGGCAAAATACATAGGGTACTTGTAAGTTCCCATGACTAGCATCAGTCTTTCTCTCTGGCCCAGCTAGGGCAGCTGCAGAACTGGCTGTGAAGACCCTCACTCAAGAATTAAAAATCTTAGACTGAATCTACACAACTAAGAATTAAAACCTAAATAAAAACATGACAAAATATATTCTTGCTTTTATCTACCACTTAGAAATGAAATTTAATAAAATTGAATTAAATTTAAGCTCCATGATATTTAAAACAATGTGTCTGCACTTCCTTTAGATTAAAAAAATCAATTAACAGCCCAAGTTGTTGTAAAAGAAGATACATACAGAGATCAGGCAGTCCTAGAGGCCCAAAAAGGTAGTTAATTAAGATTCTACCAGAAAACTGAAGTAATAACCCAGAATCATTTACTTGAGAGACATCCATCCCGCTTCCTAGCCATCTCAGCCTTTCTCTTTTTGTTTTTTTTTTTGTTGGTTCTACTGGAGATGCAGAGCAGGATGGCTAGAGGATACCTGGGAAGACAAGACAGCAGGCTACAGCTGTCGAAGCAGCAGACACGCCTAATACCAATGCCATGTGCTGTCAGCCAGCAACGGCCTGGTTGCCAGACAGATGCTGAATCAGTCTGGCAGTGAGCTGTTAACAGATCATACTCAGAGGCTCATATGAAACCTGCCTGTCTACTATCTTCCTTAAGTTCACTACAAACAGCCTTAAAACATAACCTGACTCAGAGAATTGTTTCTGATTTGCTGTTGGGAACTTCTTGATCAGGGCAGGGCAATTCAAACTGATCACACTCCTGTAAAAAAAAGAAAAATATCTATAATTGATGGCTAAGATAAAATTGCATTCCTCTGTCTTTCAAATCAGATGTGTTAAGTACTATGACACATCAGACAGAACCTTCTGACCTAATGAAATACCTGGTTTAAATGTAGTAATTTCTTCCATTTTTCTCAAAGAGAATGGGGGGGGGGGGAAACCCAAACCAACACAAACAAAAAATCGTTGACACANGGGGGGGGGGAAACCCCAACCAACAACAACAAAAAATCGTTGTACCAACACTAAGTGCCCTTGACTGGCAACAGATCTCATTAGGCTAATGGCAACACACATTGCTCAACAACTTCACAGTTATGGTGGAAGTAAGTCATTGGTGATGGTTTGCAATGAAGGGGAGGGTGACACGGAATGTAAAACTGCCCGACTGGAAAACGGCATCGGCTTTCTGTTTGCCTAGAAAATAGGCTTGCGGGGGGCGGGAGGGAGCCCGGCTGGCAGGAGGTGCTACTCCTTCACCGGGATCAAAGCCTCCGGGAGTGACATCAGGGCTGGCCACCGCCGCAAGGGGGGAGCCACAAGGCTCCTGGAGGACATCGGGCTAATTACGGAGAACTTCAAAAGGAACTCGACGGTTCCCGTCTCGCAAGGGCTCCCAGGAAAAAAAAAAAAAAAAAAAAAAAAAAAAAAAAGGAAAGAGAATGATGCAAAATAAAACAAAGTAAAGCAAACTGAAAAAAAATACCAAAAAAGAAAGAGATGCGCCTCGGAGGTGACGTTCGGAGAGCGGCCGCATCCTGACTGCCGCTCCGCGCCAGCGCCTCAGCTCCTGCGGTGTTAACCCTTCCGACCGCGCTTCCGAGTAGAGCCGAGCGTGCCGCGGCTTTCCCGAGACAGATGTACTCCCGTGCTCCCGGAGTGCTGGGGAGCTGCTCTCATCTGGGCTGCTCTTGCCCCGACGACGCTTCTCACCCCCGCACACAGACGAGCCGGCGGGGCTAAGACTCGCGGCTGGGGACGCACCGCGGGACGGGACAGGGCGGCCGCATCCTGCCAGTGCTGCCTTCCCGGGTGCTTCGGGATAACACAAGTGGAATCCCAGTCCTCCCAGCCGCACCGCGCTGCCCGCGAAGCACCTCCTGGCAACACTGGCCGCGATGCGCGGAGCCTGCGCCCCGCGGCGTGCAGCCGCCCCCCCCCCCACCCCCCCCAAGAAGAAAGTGCCAGGCGGGGGATCCCCGAGCTTACGTGTGAGGATCATGGTTTTCGCCGGCCGCGGTGGGTCCGCGGGGCTGCCTGCGCGGCTGGCTGGCTCGCTGCTTCCCTGTCTCACCGTCTGCCTGCGCGGCAGCGGAGGCTCCGAACTGGCCCCAGCGGCGGACGAGCAGAGCTGCCGCCCGGTCCCTTCAGGCGCCCCCGCCCTCGGAGCCGCCCCGCCCCCGGCCCGCTCCGCGCCCCGGCCGCGCGCGAAGAGACCCTTACGCGCACGCGAGCCGCCCGAGCAAGCCCCTACCTGGTCACGACCCGTAAATACAAGAAAAAAGTGACATGCACACGGGCAACCCCTCCCCTTCCTCACGTTGTACGTCTGGGGAGCCCAGGGGAACTTCACAAACCGAAGATAATGCCGTCAAAGAGCACCTAAAGGCTTCTGTGACTTTTGTGCCTTTGATGTTTGTAGAAAGCAATCAGCAAAGCTCTCGATACTTTTTCCAAGAAGCATAGAGAAGAGTGTTAACAGAAAAGGCAGTGTGGCTCCTTGGTGTTATAAACTAAGGGGGTTTGGGATAGCTTGAGCAGCACAAGGCATGGGATGTTGAGCCTTCGCCAGAAGCATGCCATGCAGTGCGGCCAGGGGATGCCAGCGCCTCCCTCTCCACGCAGCCCGTCAGAGTGCTGCGAAATGTTACAAATTCTTGAGCATCATCAAAGCTTCAGCCTGGACGAAAAACAATAAGCATTTTCCCTATGGGGACCACAGCACAGCCGTAGGCAGGTCTTGTAGATAGTGAAGCAAAGCCCAGCTTCATAGCTCTGTACATAGGAGTTGCTCCCTACACCGCTTACTCCCCTGAATGTTTTCCAAATGCTTTTTACTTGGTTGACACTTACTTTCGGGACTTTAAAATGGCACAAAACAGGTACTTATGAGCAGCTGCCAAACTATCAGCATGGAAAAGAGTATTGTGAAAATTCAAAAATTGTGTCCTCTCAAAGATTATGATTGGTTCATGTACTTCAAAGCCAACATTATATTTTACACTTACTGGTATTATTCTACGATTCAGTTGTCATTTCTGCACTATGAATACAGATATGGAGTATATATAATGTGATGTTTGAGCAGGCAGTTTCCTGAAGAATAAACATTTCCCCTTCTATAGGCTGCAAATTGTGGCCAGTTGGCCATTATAGTGTTGTTTCTGGAAACCCCTACACAGCTCTAGGTCATTAATTTACTTTAATAACCCAGAAGCGGATGGAATTACACTATATCTTCAAGCTTGACTTTACATATGTTACCCGCTTATATCGATTACCTCTTCATATCTTACCTGGCTTGCGCTCTTTTTGGCATAGCCACATTTACCTGCATTTTTTAGTGTTCCTTGTAAGGTGTNCGGCGGACGAGCAGAGCTGCCGCCCGGTCCCTTCAGGCGCCCCCGCCCTCGGAGCCGCCCCGCCCCCGGCCCGCTCCGCGCCCCGGCCGCGCGCGAAGAGACCCTTACGCGCACGCGAGCCGCCCGAGCAAGCCCCTACCTGGTCACGACCCGTAAATACAAGAAAAAAGTGACATGCACACGGGCAACCCCTCCCCTTCCTCACGTTGTACGTCTGGGGAGCCCAGGGGAACTTCACAAACCGAAGATAATGCCGTCAAAGAGCACCTAAAGGCTTCTGTGACTTTTGTGCCTTTGATGTTTGTAGAAAGCAATCAGCAAAGCTCTCGATACTTTTTCCAAGAAGCATAGAGAAGAGTGTTAACAGAAAAGGCAGTGTGGCTCCTTGGTGTTATAAACTAAGGGGGTTTGGGATAGCTTGAGCAGCACAAGGCATGGGATGTTGAGCCTTCGCCAGAAGCATGCCATGCAGTGCGGCCAGGGGATGCCAGCGCCTCCCTCTCCACGCAGCCCGTCAGAGTGCTGCGAAATGTTACAAATTCTTGAGCATCATCAAAGCTTCAGCCTGGACGAAAAACAATAAGCATTTTCCCTATGGGGACCACAGCACAGCCGTAGGCAGGTCTTGTAGATAGTGAAGCAAAGCCCAGCTTCATAGCTCTGTACATAGGAGTTGCTCCCTACACCGCTTACTCCCCTGAATGTTTTCCAAATGCTTTTTACTTGGTTGACACTTACTTTCGGGACTTTAAAATGGCACAAAACAGGTACTTATGAGCAGCTGCCAAACTATCAGCATGGAAAAGAGTATTGTGAAAATTCAAAAATTGTGTCCTCTCAAAGATTATGATTGGTTCATGTACTTCAAAGCCAACATTATATTTTACACTTACTGGTATTATTCTACGATTCAGTTGTCATTTCTGCACTATGAATACAGATATGGAGTATATATAATGTGATGTTTGAGCAGGCAGTTTCCTGAAGAATAAACATTTCCCCTTCTATAGGCTGCAAATTGTGGCCAGTTGGCCATTATAGTGTTGTTTCTGGAAACCCCTACACAGCTCTAGGTCATTAATTTACTTTAATAACCCAGAAGCGGATGGAATTACACTATATCTTCAAGCTTGACTTTACATATGTTACCCGCTTATATCGATTACCTCTTCATATCTTACCTGGCTTGCGCTCTTTTTGGCATAGCCACATTTACCTGCATTTTTTAGTGTTCCTTGTAAGGTGTAAGAATATATGTTTACAAGAGGGGTCAGGCCCGTAAAATGGTAATTTTTAACTAAGATGGGAAGACAGACATATGTTACATGCCAGCTGTTGAACAGCCAAAGTAATCACAGTCTATTTTGTTTTCTGTCTGTATTGTCTTTAGTTTTTAACAGTTGGTAGACTAGTAAGTGACAGAGTAGTCATGATGAGATGAAATATGCTGGTTGGACATTGTGTGTGACTTTCAGAGTCTCAATTCCAGAAAAAAAAAGAAGTTGTTTCTTCAATAAACAACCTTAAAAGGAAGGGGGCAGGGGGTGGGGGAGGGAGAAAAAGAAAAAAAATAGCCGGAATATGTAGGAAAACATGCTGGCACAAAGGCATTTCCATCACAATGATAATACTGGAACCAGAAGACCACCAAGAGTCAAGTTAATACCCTCAGTAAAAATCAAGGCTTGTTCTTGTAAACACAGACTGCCTAGGCTGCTTCCTGGTCCAAGCCTGAATCTCTGTATAGAAAGCTTTTGTATAGAACCCACAGGAAACTTTTGAAGGAGGAGAGAATGAACTTTTGCTTTGCAAAGAAAATGAGAATTGTTTGGAGGACTTGGCATTATGAAAGGAAACTGAAAAGAAATCTAAAAATGAGAGGAGACCTGTACAACAGGTATGATGTTTGAAAACCAAGAATTTGAAGTCAGAGTTTTTTATTTGGGGATTCTGAGAAAGATAAGTCACGTGATCGGTGACTACTTGGCAAGTATGTCCCAGACACAGAAAATGGAAAGCTCTCAGTAATTAAAACAAAGGTTGTCATTCTCCCCTCTACGACTTTTTAGAACAGCAGATGAATGATGATGCTGATGAGGAAACACTACGTTTATGCTTTATTTTGTCTCCTGTTCTGCTTGCAAGGCTAATTAGCTTCTACAGTAGAGGAGGAATCTCCATCCTCATTCAGTCTTCGTGGAGTCCCCCAGCCATGTCAGAAACTGACTATTGTGATGGAGCAGTCTGTTGGGATCATTGCTAAATAGATGCAGGAAGGTTATCACTGACCTGGATTAGATTTTTGCTGTTAATCTAAAAGAGAAAGGCTTTGATTCTAGTTTGTTATCAAGCCTCAAAGATACGCAGTCTCTCTGGCTTGCATTTTAACTTGGAATTCTATAGGGCCGCTTAAGCAGGGGCATATTTTTGACTCTGAAGCAAGGCACCAGTCTCACATTCACTGTAAAACGTGCTCGGTGGAGCATTCTACCTGAGGCATGGGTGTTTAACAGGCTACAACCACCCTAATCACTCATCTGGCTTTAAAGAATGTTGTGAAATCAGTAGAGCTTTGGCCTTTAATATTTTTATTTCTTTATCTCTCTGGCTATTCAAAGAGCCGGCACTCGTCTGACAGAGACACAGGATTTTGGAAGTAGCCTGCCTAGGAGGATTGTTTCTGTGGAGTACTGTTATCCTTAATGCAATCAATGAGCTCTCACTGGATGGTAAAGTAATTGTGAAAGATTGCCCGGCAGGCACAATTATTCACTTTAAAAGGCGAATTCTCCTTCTGTTGTAACTGCATAAGGGAGTGATCTGCAGCAAGGCATCTAATAATAAGGAGTTGATTGTCCTCTACTTTCCCTCCCAGGCCTAAATGCCTTAATGGTTAACTGTACCCCTGTCATCCTTTTTCTTCTAAATAGTGCAGTACACAGAGAAGTCCCAATTCATAACTGACCTGCTAGTACAAAACACAGGATTGTCAGATGCATGATTGCGATTCTAAATGCTAGTATTAATATCCTCTCAGCAACAGAATGACAGTTTATAGAGCCATTTTAGACTCAGTTTCCAGGTGGCTCTGGACTTGGATTCCTTATCAAGTGGGGTATATTTGTGTGTAGTATTTCCACAATACTTCCGCAGTCCAAAGGACCTTTATATTCCAACCACCGTCAGTGAAATAATTAAGTTTGAATTTTCTAGCACTCGACTTTACTGAAAGTAATTACTTAAAGGAGTCTGTAGTTGTTCAGGACTCTTGACAAAGAGTGTTTGCACTATCACTTCACAGAGATAAGCTATACTGACTGAGCCTTGCTTTCAAAGAAGGAAAGACATTGTTCACCTACTTGAGAATCATAAAAAGAAAGCATCTACCCAAAATACTTTTTAACAAAACACAAGAAAAAATAGTGTTATTGTACAAACATGGGTGCTGTTCTACTTGAAATTTATGGGCTCTCTGTAGTAGTAGTCTTCCTTTAGAAATAAACACTATTAAAAATGTTACCAACTTGTCATGTGTAACAGGCTCCTGTATCTGCTCCCAAGCAATGTTCAGTTTTTTTGTTTTTAAATAGTGAACAATAAACAAAATTAGCCTTTCTTTATTCTATATAGTCTATATAACTGACTATTTAAAAACAAGAGGTAAGTGAGCTTTTGCCTGCTTCTGAATGCCAGCAAACATGGGGAGTTCAACAGTTCAGGCCGGAAATTAAATTATCAGGTTCACCCTGTCTTTAAGAATGGCTCTATTTTATGGATGCATGAAAGAATAAGAACTAAAAATAGATTAAATAGTTTCACAGAGATACAATTTGGTAAAATATAAATACAGATAGAATGAAATAGAATGAATGTTTTCATTCAAATTTAAATGAAGGTAAGCTCCTTAGCTTGCATGAAATACTTTTAGTTTATACAAATTGGTGGAGATGTAGGGTATCTTTCCAATAGTGTGGTTAAGTCACTGTCATGGGTGAAGGTTTAATTTTTGAAGACTGCAGAATTTTTCTACTGTTAATGGGTCTGCTTTCCCTTCAATTAAAAGCTATATTTTTACCTTAGAAAGGTGATTCACCTTTGGAAAAATAACCAACTGAATTAAACTTTCAAGACAGTCGTAAGTAAGCTAAACCTTATCTAGAATAAGTGCTAAAGGAGGGTAGCTGGAATTTCTAACCTGTGATGAAGGCTCAGAAATGACCCAGAGTAAGTGTATGGCTTGTGACACATAGAAAGAAGTCCTTCTTCCTTATATTTTAAAAAAATCAGAATTACTCTACTATTACTGATAAACACAGCATCCATAATTGATCACTGCTTCATAAGGGATCTGAACCTGAAATTATCAGGATTAAAACCTCTGCATGTATGTAGTGACAGTGGCTGTGTATGCAAGACCTAATGGATATACAGGTTGCAGGGGACCGACTCTGTTACACTAGATTAGAGAAAAATGTAATGAAGGTTTGTCTCTGCCACTGGCACTGTCAATACATTTGGTGGTGGCAATTGCTTTGGTGGCCATGAGGCAGCAGAACACCATGGCACCAGGAGTCATCTCTGGCTGCTCTCATTTAAAAGGCAATATCAGTCCCTAGGTTCTCACTGCTGGTTCTCTTCCTCTTTGCTTACAAGTCACGGTGTGCAATGAAGTGTGAGAGGAAGATAGCACAAAGGATGCTTTTACTCAAAACATATATTGTGGAATGATCAAAAGATGAGCAACTTAATGATAGTGTATAATGAAGATACATATATCTCAATTTTGTGTTGCTTGGGAAATATTTCTTTTTTCAGAACAATGATCTTGTTTTCACTGTCTGTCACAGCAGTTATATCAATACTAAATCAACCAGGT
>VYZS01064672.1:0-27757 GCA_013400695.1 Neodrepanis coruscans
TTTTTTTCTTGTGAAAACTGAAAGTAGGCTGCGTGCCCTTGGACTAGTGACACTTTCTTTTGTGAGCTTGTTACCTAGGGTGATGGCACCTTTCACTGCCACGAAGTTATGTTAATGAACACCTCAATCTGTGCTTGGTCTGCCCTGCAGGCTGTGGGATGTGTTTGTTCATCACCAGTGAATACAGACAGAGTGCAGCAGCAGGTTATAAATTACCTTTTTTTTATTTTTCTGTTTGTTAATGCTGCAATTCTTCTCTCCTGATGAAAAAAAAAAAAAGAGGTTGTTAATGTTTGGCAAGAATGAAATGAAGGTCTGTTGCACAGACCCAGGTTTGGAGAGGGGAGAAGGAGAGCTGCAAGATCTGGTAACACTGTGCTGCTGCCTGTGGAAGGGACTCAGGGGGTGTTTGAGCCCCTCCTGGTCTCACAGATCAGGGCAGTCCCACTTGGCAGGGTTCAGACCAGCTGGAAACCCTGCCCAAGCAGACTGGTGAAACACTTCTTATTTTCTTTTTTCCCTTTGAGCTACTTAGTCCTTTTTTCGTGTATATTCCTCCTGCTCTTGCAGAGGGCAGGGCTGTAGGGAGGGAAGTGTGATTTCCATTCTCTTTGACAGTAGATGTAGGTGGGCATGGGAGAAGGTTGATAATTTGTCTTTCCTGACTGACTGATTTCCCATTTTCGTTTTATTGCTGGTTTTGTTTGATGTGTTCTCTGTCCAGGGTGTTACCTTGTGGTTGTTTCAGCTTATGGGTGACTCGAGTCATGGGAGTAAGTAGGAGATATCCATGGGCAGGATAGGGTTCCTTTAGTGAGCAGGATGATTTGATGGATAATGCTGGATTTTTCCAAAGGCCACAACAATGAGTTTTTTGGGTGGGGTTTGTTTATTTGTGTGTATTTTTTTTTGGTTTGTTTCGAGTTTGTTGGGTTTTTTGTTTCTGTTTGTTTTTTTCCCTGAGAAGACATTTTCAAGAGTTAGGTAAAGTAAAAAAAGTAGAATTTTGGGCCAGATGGTTTAAAGCATGTGGGCTGTGCTGCTCCCCCTGACCTGTATTTAATGTGCACTTGGACATTTTGGAGTGCTCGCCCTGCCAGCCCCTGCTCAGCACCCTGAGCTTCTGAGTCAGATCCACAGGAGCAGCAGAAATCACTCCGTTGCTCACTGTGATCTGACTGAAAATCCAGAGAGTGTCCCAGGTGGGCTGTGCTGCAGTTCCCGGTGATCTCCAGGAATGTTTAAACCATCTCCCAACAGCCCTGGCTGTCTCAGGAGGGTGAAGGACTGGGGATGGCTGCACGTGGAAGGGATGTAAGGAGGTAAAGCTGAGAAGTGGGAGTGAGGGAAATAACTCAGATTTACCCAGGGAAGGGTGTTGGGGAGGGAACTGATGACAGCTTGATTTCAGACCGTCGTCTCCTGTTCCCCAGCCCCAGAGCACCGTGTACCCAGTAATTCCCTCTGCAGTCTGGCTTAGATTACAGAACGTGCCTCCTGCTTTTGGTTTATCCACAGTTGAAAGCTACAAGTAGGGAGGGTAAAAGATGCTTTTTAACAGGACCAAACCCGATTTTTATAGTTGCCTGTAAATTTTTTTTTTCCTGAACAAGCCTTACTTTTTAAATTTTATTTTTTTTTTTCCAAAAAAGAACGAATCAAAATGATACACTGCCCTGCTCATAAAAAGGGCAGCTTTGAAGTAATCACAATGGGGAAGAAGCATCCTGCTGTTGTAATGTCTCTGTGGTGCTACTCCGCTGCTTCATGGTGTTTAAGTTATGATCCTGCATAATTCTGCTGTGCCTGAGCAAGTCCTTTTACATGAACAGCCACACAAGAACTTGGGAGGTGGTGGTGAGGATTATTGGTGGGAATCAGATCGTTTGGGTCTGAGCTCTGCAGGATGGAGCTGTTGGTTGCTTACCAAAAATAATCAGTATTTTGGAATTGTGCTTCGTGTTCTGTTCTGTCTGGGAGATGTTTAAAATAAACCCTGGGTTTACACCCATCCTTCTTACCCTTTCTGGTGTGATGGGCTGTGATATGTGCCACGCTTCTCTTGGCCATTGGTGTCCCCGTGTGCCACAAGGCAGTGTTTGCACACAGGCACTGCTTTCTAAAGGCATCTGTGCTCTGCTTGGCACAGAACTACTGTGCCTTGAGGTGTGAGGTCCATTTCACCGTGTTTTCCTGGGATTCTGTGGCGTTGGTCCTGTTTTGTTGCATTTTATGCCACGGTGTGACCGTTTTGGAAGTGACACAGGGCAAAATAATCATTGCCTACAGCAAGGCAGCTTTTGAGAAGGAAAACTTGAGTTGTGACAAAAGACTAATCTATAACGATGTCAAATAGCTCAGTTTTTAAATGGCACTGGTTATGCTCGTTACCAGGAAACACTTCTCCTTTTCATTCTTCTCCAGTTTTGTTCAGTGTACCTAATTCATGACTCAGTAGAAATGACGAGATTTACCCTGTGAGCTGTGAGCTGTGCCACTGGGAAAGCATCCAAATGTCCCGGACCTTTGCAGTAGCCACTTCAGATATTAACTTACAGTGGGCAGAACAATGAGCTGTTCGGGTTGCAGCGGTTGGACGTTTCCTTGTTGGGAGTATTTTTTATTCAGACAAAGGGAAAATGGGTTGAATTTTTTTTTGTGTGTGTGTGTGTGTGTTTGTTGTTAACTGTAGCTGCTTTCAGTGAACACACAACTGAGGTATTGAAATGTATTCATTTCCTTCTGCTGTTGGGAAGGGAGGTGAAATCTTGCCACTGAAACCCCCTGTGATTATTTCCTTGGTGATCAGGACTGTCCCTGTCCCTGTGGAAGTCAGTTTATACTGCTGGGGTCTTAAACAAAAGCACATGGTTTGCTTGTGTGACTTATTAGGTGAATCAAGTGGTCTTGGGCCTGATCCTGCCCTTTCCTTTAATACACTTTGTCTGTGTTCACCTGGATTATCCCACTGGGACAAGTGGGACTGCCTGGAGCTGATAAATACAGTGTGAGCTGATAAGGAGACAGGGAATGGGCTCCCTGGTATGGTGAGCTCTAAACTCTCTCAGTTTTATATAGAGCTGTAGTATTTCTTGTTTTCACTCTTGGTTTTTTGGCTTGGTGCATTTGAACTCTCCGCTACAAAAAGGAAGTTAAAGATTTATTTGAACAGAATGTGCAGTTACAGAACTGTATTTTTATTCCATGGTCTTTTTATTTCTTTTCCTGATTTTATTTTGTAAGGGGAGAAAAGAGAAGAAACTGCAAATTGGAGAATATGGATAAAATCATTTGGAAAAAATTGTGATTGTCATCTCCTCCCATAAACTGGCTATAGGGCTTACTTGTCTTGAATAGGAAAGTAAGTTACTTGTTGCTGAAGGAAGTTCTTCTAATGATTTGTGTTGCAAAATCAGTCGCTGAACTGAAGATGAACCTTTCATGGATTTAATTTAAGAGGTTTAATTGTATCTAATAGTTAAATCTATTGTAATTTAGGAATTGGTAGTAGAGAATATTTAGTAAATAGAGACCAGGAGATCTAATGATCAGCCTGTCATATAAAGGCATTCAGTGCTTGTAAAGTAACAGCAAAAAAACCCCATACTTTGTGAAACAACTACAGGAAATAAATATTGTATCTATCTTAGTATTGTATAGAATTATATGGAATAACAGATAATGTCAGATAAGTCTAATCAGTGGAAGAGATTTTGTAATTTGAGTTTTGCTTGAAGGAATAGAAGTAAAACATCGGAAATTACTCACTCTGTCTTTACCATGTTCCATTAATGGAAAATAATATATTCTGAGCTAAGTGGGGTGAGAAGAAGAATATCCTTTCTTCCTTTATACTAAGAAAAAGTTTAAAATCTGTGTCCTGCAAGTGTGTACGTTGCTGTGTTCCTGTCAGAAGTGTCATCAACCACAAACACTTTGGGCTTGGGGTATTCTGAATTATGTATCTAAGTGATTACTTTCATTTTAGAGCTCAACCCTGTTCAGTGTATGCTGAGGATTTTTAGCATATTTGAGATGATATTCTGGAAGTGCTTCAGGATTCTCTTCAGTGGAACTGCTGAATGTAAAGTGAGTGTCTCTGGGAAACTGTTCTTCATGGCAGTGAAGTGGTTTGGGTTTTTTGTTGGATAAGAGGGACAAAATTTTACTCTAAACCATTAATGTCAGTAGGAGTCCTGCCATTAACTTTGTCTGGGTAAGTGTTTCAATTCTAATATTACAGAAGTTCTTTATCCTGTGTACAGGGAAAAGCTTGTAGAGCAAATAAAAACTTGTATTGAATCGATCTGTAAACTGGGGAGTGGAATGATGGACAGGCTATGAAATATGTAGTACTGTGAATATAATTTCCATGCTCAGCACCATAATTACCATTATTGTAGAAATCCTGCTCTGCAGTTGTTTCAGAGCAGTTGAAGATACCCGTGTCAGGGTAAGTGCAGAGTCAGTGTGGATGTGAACCACTCCATCCTGCATTCCAGGTTTCCATCACTGTATCCCAACACGCCTGAACCAGGCGTGCAGTCTGTGCCATCATCTCACAGTGCATGGAATGGCTTTGGATAGGCTGGGTTTGTTTGCTTTTTTGTGTGTTTTCTTGTTGTTTTTTGTGTGATTTCCCAGCACACTGATGCAGCAGGGAGAATAGAGGGTTCCAGGGCCAGGGCAGAGCTCTCTGACTGTGGCACAGCCTAATCTCGCCCTACAAATGTGCAAACAATGGCAGAAGTATGTGTTTGGGAATACGGCACAGCTGTTATCTGCTGCCGGGAGCAGGGAGCGTTGCAGTGACATAGAAGGACCAGTTAAAACCACTCCGGCCGTTTTATTGCCTTTAAATGGGGCGTGGAGAGAAAGGCGAGGGCCGGTCCCTCTATTCAGATCACTATCAGTGCAGAATGCCACGGATCTACCTTTCTGCACTGCCTTTGAAGAATAGAGGCAAAGAATTCCCCTTTTCCCTTCCCCTCCTATTACATTTCTGGCACCCTGTATGTGAAATCTCGGTTGGAACCTGAACTTTCTGTTCTCAGAGTCTGTGCTTCACTAGTTACCTGGAACAAGGACTTCTTTTTTTTTTTTTTTTTATTACAGTCATTAGTTTGGCTTTATGAAATGATTGTTAATGATTAAGTTTATTTGTAGACAAGGAGACTACTTGTAAAACAGCTGAGACATTGCCAGAGCTGCAGTAGGAAATAGATCCAAATTCTGTATTTCGGGGTATCTTAAGGTTTTGAACATTCAGGAGTTACAAGGTTGATCTCGGTCAAATCAACACCAAGTGCTTGAGTTCTATTCCCCCCCCCTTTTTTTTTTAAGCAATTGTTTTGCTCCAAGTCTAATAATTGTCTGACCTTTCTGTCGTGTTTGAATGTATGTGAGATTATTGTCCCAGGTTGGGTTGGTAACGGGCACAGTGACTGAATCTACACAACCAAATTAATTCCGAGGGCCAAACGAGTGCAAAACATCTTAAACTGCATTTATATGTGTGATAGGAGGGTTTTGTGAGAGTTGCCAGTTGCTTCAGAACGAGGGGAAAGCAAATACATTCTCAGTGTTGTTTGCATTTTGGCCAGAGGGGAAAATGACACTGAGGCGACATCATCAAATACAGTAAAACTAACTTTTTAATACAGATGTCCATTGTTGTTTTAAGTGCTTAAGGGGTTGGTGGTTTGGTTTATTTTGGAACTTGCTGAACTATATGAAGTGTGTCTCCAGGGGCCTGGTATTTTAATACCTTGTAGAAGGTTGTATAACAGTAGATGATGTATTTTGCCTGCCTTCCAGTGCTGTAAATAAATCACATGTGCTGGCTTGGGAGGACGTATCTGAGGTGTAAATCAAAGGCTAATATAAGAGGAAATATACCAATTAGTGAAGTCTTGGAACAGATTAGAGGTTTTTTTAATTCATTTATCTATAACCAAGAGATATAAGAGCAATAATATGTATAAAAATGTTAACAGGAGGCACTTCCCAAGAAGAGGTAGAGGGTCTAGTATTATTTAAACTAAATGCTGTGATTCACTGCTTTTTCACAGTTTGATATGGTTAATTCACTTGAATACTGAAGTCAACAATCCCTTGGGCAAAGAAAGATAATATAATTTTAAGCATATTGTAAAAATTAAAATATAATGGCTTCCACTCTATAATCCTATCCAAGTCTTGGTTGTGTTAAAAGGACAATAGATACATGTGTCAGTTTTGGAGCCTAATCTTTTTTTGAGTTTAAGGAGTGGTAAATGTGCTTCAAACAAGCAACACTGCAGTTTATTAGTATGAATGTTTGGCTAAATGCTACGTGCTTAACGCAATCCCCATTCCTTTATAATAAGTTTAAATATTAATTCTTTGGAATGCCAGATGCCTAAAGCTAGATAGAAATGCTGTGCAGTTTCAGATATCTAGGAGTGGGCTTGTGAAACAGGATATTTAACTGGGAGAGATGAGTAGCACATTTCAGAGTTATTAGAGCAGAACAACAGTGCAAGAGGATGACTTAAAAAAAAGTTACAAAATTGTTTTCTGTGCATGAGGCTTAAATACCTTGGAGTTATTTATTTGAAATACAAGAGTAGATTTCCTATCTCTGTAGGTTCTAGATTGCATTTCTTATTATTATTTTGTTTAACTTGTTTTTAGCTGCCTGCCCCTGTCTGAAGCAGCTGGCTTTGATTTAACCTGGGTCCTTTACTGGGAGGCAGTGATCAGTCAGGATGGCTGGGAGTTGTGCTCTTTGGTGGAACATCTCTGTGGTAGCAGTCCCTTAAGAGACAAAGCCAAACAGGACAGGAAAGGTGCTCGAGGAAAGCACCTTCTTTGCATTTAGAAGGACTCAATTTCTCTCTAAATCAGCGTTTATTTTCCTTGTGTAAGTCCTCCCAACCCCCATCTGTGCTGGACAGAGAAGAGAGAGTTAAAGTGAGAGCAGATAAAAGAGGAAATTTCTGTTTTATTACCCAGTGTTTTCTGGGAAAATCCCAGAAAGGATTTAAGATGAGGTTTCATAACTCCTGCTTTGCTCTGCTGCTCCTGCTGAACTTGCAGGGAGTTGACTTCAGGAGGAGGCCAGTACTGAGTGTTTCTGCAAATTCCATCCCTGCTCCTTTGAGACACAGGAGAGAAGATCCAAGTGTTAAATTCTCTCCCAAAGAGTGAAGTGTGCAAGCACTGTTAGCCCAGTGGTTTGGGTGCCAAGGACACTTAGCACAGCACATTCACCTTTGATTTTCCCTTCTGTTCAAGACCCTGGGCCTAAAGCTGGTGTGATCAGCCACTGTATGTGAAACAGGCAGAAAGCAGCCAACATGGCCAAGCATATAAATGTTCTGGATGAAAGGAACCAGAGTGCTTGAGCTCTGTTCTAGAATGTGCCACTTGTGTTCTGGGGCTGATCTGTGCTGTTCATGGTATTTCTACTGTGAGGGCTTTAAGGAGTGTAGTGTAGGGAAAGACAAGCCAGAAAACAGAGCAGTTGTTTCACCATCAGGGCAGCTTAGTTTTCTGTGCTGGGAGACAGAGTGTTTGTTAGTTCAGGTGCAGCGTTGGGATGATGTGGCTGTGCTCTGTTTGGGACCTGATCTGGTGGTTGTGCAGGATTTTGGGTGTAACGTGTGGATTTATCAGCCTGTAGTGGCACTGCTCCCCCTCTGCACAGTGTGTGCCTGGGATGGATTTTCCTCCTGGCTTTGTGAAGTGCATGGTGCTTGTCCTTGTTGGTGAGTCTCTGAGTGTGAGTGGTGAAAACTGCAAAATACGTATTTGTTATCTTTGGGAGAGTAAGGTTTTTAATAGAACATTCTAGTCAGGCTTCTTGCTGCTTGGCATCTGGTTTATGCTGCCAGTTGCAGAATTGTTGCAGAGGAACAAATTCTCCCATTTATTTTAGTGCTTGACATGCTGAGCTGGAGGAAAAGAGGCAGCATTTAGGGAGCTGTGTTGGAAATAGCCAATAATTAGTACCTTTTGGGAGGAAAATTTCACCCCCTCCTGGTTTGCTGGGATGCTTTTGCCTTCCAACAGACAGAAAAGTGTCCTATGGGTTGTTGTTCTTGAGGCAGAGATCACCCTATGGGCTCTGTGCCTCTGGGCTTGAGGTGCAGGGAGCTGCTGAAGGTTCCCAAAACCCTCATCCCTCTGGCAGAACAGATTTTGCATGCAGCTGAGGCTGCCTCCCAGGACTTGAAGAAGAAAAAGCAGCTCTAAATTCCTGCTTTCTGGATATCTGATTGTTGTAATGTTCAGTTTCCTTGAAGTCATCAGAGCTGGTTTATGTTCAACTGAAGCTGAGCTGGCCCGATTCCATTGTCCCTCACTCTGGTGCAAGTCTGAGGTGATGCCATTTTAAATCCAGGGGTGGATAAAAAGGAGGCAGATTTTTGCCCTGGAGGGCTGATGCATAAAAGTTTGTCATCTAAGTGTGGACTCAGTTCACTTGGCAAAATAGAAAGATGTCTCACGTTTTTAATCTGAACAGTTTGCCAACTCACCACAAGTTGGCTTATATTCTTTTTCTTTGAGTTCTTGAGCTGCTTGAGAGGGTTTGCTGACTTGCCATATTTTTGTGGGGGTAAGCTCCAGACAGCTTTCAGAACAAACACCTCCATGCATTTCTGATTTGAATGGCTGTGCAAGAATTTTAAGGGAATAGACCCCACTTGCTCTTTCACTGCCCTTGACTCTCAGTGACTTTTTTTCCTACTCTCTCAGCCTCCTGGCCTGGCTTTCACTTTGGGCCTCTGTGCTGTTAGGTTATTTTAAAATATATGTTAAGGGATGTAACTTACTTGAATTGTGGGCTACATATGTGGAAGAAGAGCAACTGGTGTAAATAGCCTTTGGTCTGAATGTGTAAATACTCCAGATCTGTCAGGATGGCTTGGCTGACTTTTATTGGAGTCATAATTCATATGAGATCTTTCTCTTACTGCATCCTGTCAGAAACTGTTGGGCAGAGCTTGCTGGCAGGAGTACTCAAACTGCTTTGTCAAAATTCACTTTTATACCTATTGCTTTTGCATTTGCCAGTTTCACAAATACTTTCACAAGTGCGTATGTTTTGCAAGATGAGTCATAGAGAGCTAATATAAAAAGGGGGTCAAAATCTGGAAAGGGAGGACAAACCACTGGAATGACTGATCATCAATAGTGTTTTGAGCCTGAAGGTATAATGGCATTGGCTGCAAGTGCAGCTTTTTGGGCGAGTTTGAGTGAAAACACCAGTGTTTGCAGAGCCTTGCTGCTTCAGTGGTACCCAGGCTGAGTTTCCCAAAATGAGACTAACCTGCTTGGGGAACTCTCCTTGCTAAGGGTTGGTGTTAATGCCAACAACAGAGTTTTTATTTGCTGCTGGAGAAGTTACTGAGAGAGACTTGAAAATTAAGCACAGTAAACATTAGAGGCGATAAAGAAGTTTTATGCCTGGGGTGGATGTTTCGGCAGCAGACAGTTACTCTGAAGAGACAGGGAGGTTGTTTTGAGGCTGACAGAGAAGATTTGGCAAAAAATAGCCTCATAACCAGCTAGCATTTAGAAAAAAAATGAGTTATGACACTACCTACCACTAGGGAAAACAATCTGGGAGACTGAATGCAGGTTCCAGTGTGGAGGCTGCTGACTGCAGCATTTGCTAGTTTGATAAGCAGCTCTGACTCAGAATATAAAGGATACATGAGAAGGACCTTCTAAACATGGAATTTACACACTTGTAGATCACAGTTAAAATTCTCTGGCACAGAGCTCACACATCTTTCAAAGACACAGGTCTTGTTCTGCTGGTACAGAAGGAAATCTCCTGTTGCATCCTTTATGAAGCTGAGTGTGGCTGTAGGTTTTCCCTGTTGGTAACAAAATACTTCATGAAATGCACCTGATTTTCAGCGCCTTTTGTCTCTTCCAGGTGGGTTTATTCTTCAGAAGGATTGTGTGGGTACCAGGAAAGACACCACCCAGGACTATACTAAACTTTTGACATCTGGTGCTCAAGCAGGCTGTGAGTTTTTAGAGACAGGGTGGATGGAAATCCTACTGTGGATTGTAATTCTCTTTCCTGTGACATTTTTGAGTCCTACACTCAGCTGCTTGGGCACTAGAGAGTTAGAAGAGTTCTCTCAAGCTGTAATAGCTCAGGGCTTCTGTCCTCTTTGACTTGCTGAACAAAGTTCAGATCCCTCCTTGTCTACTGTTGGTGTTTCTGGCCACTCATTTGTTTGTCAAGAAAACATGGAAAAGGCATGCAGTGAAAACCAGAGAGTGAAGGGCTCTCAGAGCAGCAGTTGGGAGAGCCAGTGGTGGGACAACTGGGCATGGAAAATGATTGATTTTATGTGCAAAGCAGTTGTGAAATGTTCTGTGGCATTCTGGGGACATGCCATTGCTAACAAATGATTGCCTGTTGGGGATACAAAATGCCAGCCATTGTTCTGAAGAAGGAAATAGCCTTATTGATACTGAATTAGGCTCACATTGAATTATTATTCATTTGCAGTGCATCCTGTTTTCCAAATATGAAAATTAACTGACCATACAGAGTTCCTGCAGCACTGCTGGCCTTTGGTTGTTGGTCATATCCATCCTTGTGGTCCAGGTGGAGTTGAGGCTGTTTGTAACTGGGGATGTATTGTGACAGAAATTTGCAATAACAGAGCAGCTGAAGGAAGCTGTTCTGCTTCTTGAGAGTTCATCAAACTAGTTCTTGTTTTATAACAAGCCTGAGAGAGAGGCTGCCAGAGGTCAGTGTGTTGGTAGATTAGACTTAAGCTTCTGGGATGTGTTTTAAGTTGTCACATTCAGTGTTGATGGCAGAAAAATAGTGGTATAGAAAACAAAAATGTTGCCTTTTGAAAGGAGTAAAAACTAAGATATCTGTAGAAATGGAGATGCACACCAAGGAGAAGCAGCTTGTACAGTGACTATTCTGTATACAATTCTGAAGGTCTGAGGTTTTTTTCCCAGTGTTATCTAATAGTTTCTTCTGGAATCCTCACAGAATATAGAAATCCACTGTCAGTGAAGTTTGTTCCTTCAGATTAAGGGAATGTTTTTATTTAATATTTTTTGTGCAAGAAAAAATAGAAAGTGACTGGCATGCAACATGGATTTCTTAAGCAGTGATTAGGAACTGGACAACAGACATTTTCATGCCATCAGACATATGAGGCAGTACCTTGGCATGGAGGATATGAACTGTTTTTATAGGTGGGAGGTTGTGTCCTGAAAAACAGTGACACTGGAAAGGATGGGAATGTCACATTCCATTGGCATGAGAAAACAAATGTCTGATGGGGTATGAGGTGGTATGATACATTATTAAAAAGCACAGGGAAGTGATGTTACCCTTCTGTGAATTACCACTCTAGTTGCAGGAAGACAGATTAATGCTCAGACTTTCCTAAATGGCTTTGAAAAATCAAAGGACTTGGAGAAGAACTGGAAGGTGCTGACCCTTATGAGGTGCCAATGGACTCATGGAAGATTAGAGGCAATCCTGAGATGCACCAGAGGAGAAAAGAGGGGATGCTTGAGGCTTCTTTTGAGTGCAGGTAAATGCAGAACAGTATCTTATGGCTGAAAACAGAGAAAGGTCAAACAAGAAGGAAGATGGATATTTTTCAGGATAATTAACCCTGGCACAGCTCAGCAAAGAATATGATTAAACTTGTGGTATTTGGAGTGGCTGGGGCAGGGTTGAATGTTCCTGTGGAAGAAAGTATTAATTTCAGCCAAGGACAATGGCATTCAATGGCAGAATTGAACAAGCAGTAGGCAATGGCAGATGAATAAGCTGGACCATTCTGAGAGCTGTAAAAATTGGCTTCCAGGCCATCTCCTGCTGCTATTCCTTCGTGTGTCCTCTGCATTGCAGTCTGTGGGGCCACCATCCAGTTGAGGCTGAAATTAAGCCCTCACTTGGGGTTTCATGGCAGAGTAGGAGAGGCTGGGAGGAGGACCATTGCTGTGCCACAGTCACAGTTTTGACAGTGGTTATGGTGAGGGAGTCACCAGCAAGTAATGTCTCCTCCAAACCCGCCCTTTCTTTGCTCTTGTTGTGTCTCTGTCTTCAGCAAACAGCACCACTCCTCCTTGACTAGACAAGTCTGTTGGGAGCTGTGTGATGGAACCTGCTGTCTCCCAGGACCTGGGCTGAGACCAACTAAAACCAACTGCTGGGTTTGAAACCTGGACACGTCGGGAAAGGACAAGGGTTGTGATGTCTCTTACCAGGCACTGATGGCTTTTAACATAAATGTCTTCCCTTTCTTTGTTTTCTGAAATGAAAACAAAGGCTCAGCCTCCTTCCTACCCCAGTAATAGTGACATACTAACACAGTTATTGCAGCAAACATTGTGGCCCTCTCTGGTCATGATGTTTTCTTTCTGTGGGGAGACTGAAATACTAACTCACAAATAATGTCTTTAGAAGTCATATTAGTCACACATTTTTAAGACATTCCAAAATCATACCAACCTCCTTCTGAGCTTGTCTGTTGCTACCAATGATTCAAAGTTTTGAAAACTCTCCTTTAGTTTTGATTTACATTTTGGTCTTGGGCACTTGTTATTTCTGGCAAATGCCAGCTCAGTTTCATTAAAGAAAAATCTGTTTTACAGCCACACGGCTCAGATCTGCTGCGCTTCTAATAATTGATGGCTGGTTTCCTTATTTCCTGCATTGTAGAAAAATAAGGACCTTGTTAGATCCAAACAAGCCTGCATAAAGTCACAGTGTGAAACATCAGGTTGGGGGTGAGCAGAGCAGCTGTGGGCAGGTTTTACAACTCTGGGCTACAGTTGATCGAGGCAGCCAAGGGAAACTGAGAGATACCCATGTGACTAAAATTCAGTTGAGTTCTTTGGCTTCTTGGCCGGAGATTTATATTTGTGACACCTTCCCCCTCTTGTCAGTCCCTGGGCCAGACACAAATCTGTGTGTGTGTGTGCTCAGGGCTCTGCACAGCCCGGGCAGTGGCTGCTGTGCCCGTCCCTTGTGATGCCACTGTGGGATGTGGCTGCTCCCAGTGCTGCTCCCAGTGCTGCCCAGGGCAGTGAGAGTGTGTGTGCTCTGGGAGAAAGCAGCTGCCATGTGGTGGGGATGAAAAATCAAAAGCAAACACTTTCTGAATTTCTGCAAGTGGGCAAATTAATTTCAATCTGAACTGTCATCACAAGGGCCTTTTTTTTTTTCCTTCCACTTTGCTTTGGGTGGTATCTTTGATTTATATTTCTGAATGAGGCAAGTAGTTTCCCTATGCTGCCCACTAAGTTCAGTCTCTTTAAAGATGTTCAGTTACAGAACCCTCTCAGTTTTTTTGGTTGATGTTATTGTGGACAGGTTTCCTGAATTTTCTTGGGTTGTTTTGGTTTTTATTGTTTTAAGAGCCAGTGAAATTCTGTGATGCTTGTATTAATTGAAAATCTGTCAGTTTTGAGGAGCAGCTAATGTCCATCAGGTGATATTCCACAGTGCAATAGCTGTCAGATGCCTCTTATCATCTTGCCACTCCATAAGCCATAAGTACAGACAGGATCCTGCCTTAGAGATTCGTGGGGTCAGATGTGTCCTAGGGAGCCAAGAAGTGACACTTGAACAATGTCATAAAAGGTGGTGGTTTTTTTGTTTTGTTCTTTTTCATCTGCTTATTTTTGTTCGGGGTTTTGTTTAGTTTTGTTTGTTGTTTTGTTTTTTGTTTTTTTTTCCATTTACTTATCGGGTCCAGCCTATTCCTTTGAGAACTGGATGGTTATTTTCAGGCAAGACAAATGTGTGATGCCTCTCCTTCATTTGCTCCTTAAAGGAGGGGATGAAGAATTTATAGGAACTGTAGAACTACTGAAAAATCAAGCCTTAAAGTTTGCTGTACTAAAGGTCTGGTCCAGAGAGGTATTCAGGCACCTAAGTCCCACTGAAATCCATGGAAATTCAGTGCCTTAAACAGCTTTCTGTATCTGGTGCTTGGTCTTCTGAATATTCTCAGTTCATGCTTTCTGTGGGTCTCCTTTTAAAGGCATCTTCTGAGAGTGGTGCAATAGTATTAATTTTGAATTCTTGCCTTCATTATTTCCAGCACATGATGCAGACAGTTGCCTAGAAAGCTGTGCCATGTGATAATCTATTGTTCCACCGAGGAGCTGAGGCCTCCTAGACGAGCAGTGGGGTGGGAGAGTGATTCACAGAAAATACACTTTAATTGTTGCTGAGGGAGGATGGGGCCAACCTTCAGGCACTGGGGTTTTTTTTTTGAGGGGGGAACTACTCGTTTATGTGGATGAAAATCCAGGGAAAAGTGGGAGATTTTTGTTGGCTTTCCCTCCACTCAGCACTGATCTTATCATGCTGGTTTGGTAGCAGAGCTCCTTTGGCTCCTTGCCAGGTGATACCATTGGAGTCCGTCTGAGATGAGCAAGATAAAAGATCTCAGGGAATTACAAGTGTTATGACTTTCCTATCAAACTGCTCTAATCTTTAGAGTCTTCTGACCCAGAAAACCATCCTTCTTTTAAAAATGCTGTTATTGAAAGGAAAGGAAACACAAGAGCTGGGAAGTGGGACCTGATGTTTATAAGGGCCCTGAGAGCAGCTGTAATTAGTGCAGGTTTTTGGAAGAGACTTGTTCCTCTGCCAGCAAAGGGCCTTGGTGTTTAGCCAGGTCAGATGTAGGCTGGGACTGAGCACTTGGGAACTGTGTGCCATACACTGATCCTGTGTCTGGCACTGAGGTCATGCAGTGTCCTCTCACTTAACATGTAAAACAAAATACTTGGTGTACTCTCAGCGTGTCCTGTGAGACACTTTGGAGGGGCTGAGTCACTGCCCAGCCATTTGGGCTGGTGCTCTGAACCCTGGCTTGGGAAGGGCTGCACTAGGGTGCTGTGATGATGATGATGGTGATGATGATGATGATGATGATGATCTGTCTGGTCTGCTGTCTCAGTTTGGGGCCACAGGGCTGGTGTTACATCCAACTGAGAGATGTGAGAGTGAGGAAGTTCTTGTGGGGACAGGGATCCCCCTTGTCAGCCTCTTCCTTGCATTCATAGGGATTCACAACTACCCTGGACACAAGGGTAGGCACATCTGTATAGGGGTAAGACTGGACCTGCTGGAAGTGTGTGTGTTTATGTGATCAAAGTAGTCATTAAGGAAAAAACCCCAGATACTTAATTTCTTTTTGAAGCTTCACAATTGAACTGTTGAGTTGTGAGCTTCTTGTTTCTCATGTTTCACAGTGCATGAGAGGAAAGATTGGACTTCCTTCCCCAAAGACTCAAGAGCTGTTGTCAGTCCAATTTCCCTGGTTTTAGATGAGGAATCAGGAATGTCCATTACTTTTCTACATCCTGCAGAAGTCAGTGGGACCTCAGGAAAAGAATATTGCTTGTGGCATGGCTGAGTTTGGGTGAGTCACCTGGGAAATCACCTGGGACACAGTGGGCAGCTGCTCAGAAAGGTGCTGGGTGTGGACAGGGGCCCCAGAGAGGTCTTTGTGCCTTGTCTGTGCTGCTGCAGAGCAGGAGGCAGGGCAGGGAGGGTGTCCAGTCCAAAGCCCACTGGAGCAAGGGACTGGGAAGGACTACATGGAACATCAAATCCAGTTGGTTGCTGTTGCTGAGAATCAGTTCTCAGGCCAAGGAGCATCTGTCCCACATCACCCACAAGCCACAACACACTCCTCAAAGCCTGCAACAAACTGAGATCATTAGTGGAAAACACCAAAAGCCACAAACTGCTGTGTGCTGTAAAGAGCAGGAGGGATGGAAAGCACTGACCGTGGCCTCCAACTCGGGGAGGGCTGGGAATTTCCTTAAATAAAAATTCCCAGATGACCCAGACATCAAGTTTGTTCATAGGTACAAGTACCAAAACTGAGAACCTCGTGTTATTTGTGCCCTTTGACAAGCAGAGAACCAGTGACAAGCTGATGCCACCAACACCAGACTGGAGAGGCCAAGGTGCTTCCAGCAGCCACATTTCCATGCAGGGCACAAGAGAAGGTGCTGCTTTTTTTTGTGTGTTTTTCCTCCTTTTTTTTTTGGTTTTGTTTTTTTTTTTCCTTCCCCTCTCTCTATTAATAACTGAGCCCAGTGGTTCCTCTGAGTTATGAGGGGTTTTTATTGCCCAGTTGCAGGGTGGAGGGACCTGGTTTTCATTGTGCAGTGCTGGATATCAGTTTTAACCCAGAGGCAGTGATGTTATTTAACAGGTGCCTTAAAGGCATAGTGCTTATTTAATCACCGTCTCCATATCAACATTATGTAAATTAAAATTGCTTAGGTACCCAGTTAATTGTGAATGCTTTAGACATTTTTAAAAGCATAAGACAATACCTGAAGTTCCATTTTAAGAATATCCAGGTCAAAGGACACAGATGTTTTTATTTTCTTATTTGAGGTATAATGTGTTCAAGGCAGATTTATGGCACAACCTTTGTTTATTGACTTGTACTTTTCCACATGAAACTAATGGAACATGACAGATGATATTTATGAGGCATGTGTTCTTGATTAAATCATGTTAGACATTAAAACCTGATAAAAGAACGTATTTTAAAGGGTGGATTAATAGAAAAGGAGGCAGCATTGATTGGAGAGTTTACACAGAACAAGACACGTTGGTCTTAGACTGAGCATTTATAGGTGAGAGATGTGGTTATAAAACTTTAGAAGCCGAACAGAAAAAGATTAATAAGCTTTTGCTCTTTGGAAAGTTTGAGATTTTTGGTTTTTTCCCCTTTGTGAGCCACTGGCCACCTCGTATTTCAGGTCTTTCAAGTGAATTTATTCAATTTTTCTGAACAACTTAGGATCCTTTATGGCCCACTGCTTGTACTTGTAGCCCTTCTGTGTTCTTCAGGATTCCCAGTCAGCCCCTGGTGCTGCCAAAAACTGCTCTGCAAACATGCTCTGAGTCTGCTCATATGGGTGAAAATGGGTAAATCAGCAAGAGTTCGATGGAGCTGCTTGTCCCACCCTGATATCTGGGGCTTTGAACAGTTCTGGGGATTGGGTGGTGAGGAATCATCACCTGGGTTGTGTTTTGGGTGTCAGCTTAGGAGTATCCTGTAAGTATTTCCTTGGAGAGCAATTAGAGGATTTTGATAAGCATAAGAAGTGGAAACAGCTTGAATTTGTTTTCTTGTCTTAATATTAAAGGGAAAGCAGATACCTGCATTCTGCTTTCAGTGACACAAGTGCAAACTTGGAATATTTCCACTGATTGCAGCCCCAGGGGTGTATCTGAGGGCACGTTCTGCCCTGGTGCAGCATTTTCATTCCCGAGTTTTAACCTTCTGTGGCTGAATTTGTGCCAACCTGGATCCTCAAAGCTGCATTTCCTCCTGCTGCATGAGCCCAGGGTTCTCAAACCTCATTTCAGCTTAGACTTGTAGAGGTCACTGCAAATATTAAAAAAAAAAGAAGTTTTATAAGTCTTTATTACTACAAAGTAATTTCATGCTGTGCTGCAATATTTGCCTCTTTCCTGTAATCTTGTCATCATAACTGAAAGATTTGTGCCAAATTAATAGCTCTTTTCATCTGAAAACATTATCTTTGTTGCATGGGATGTGGTAAAAATGTGTTAAAATGATGGGTTTCAAGTATTTAAATTTATAAACTGCTTCAATATCTTCCACAGGGAAGGAATGCAAATTATGAGCATATTCATTGTTTGTTTTTGCTTAGGCTTTTCAGGGTAGGAACTAAAAATACTTACAAAATGAGAAAACTGTATAAGAAATACAGTAGTTTTGTGAATAGAGATGTTTTTATGGAGTGTTGTGTGACTTAATTGAGTTAAAGCATGACCCTAAACTCAGTATCATCAGAGTAAGTTGAATTTGAAAAGCTGTTAGCTAAAGAACACTCCTGCTTTCCAGCAAATCCAGGGGAAATTCTTCTTTCTTTTTCCTTTTCTTTTCCCCAGCTGGCTCACTAAAACATCCCCACCTTCCTGAGATTTTAGAACAAGCATTCTTTCCCATTAGAAGGAGAAAAATCTTCATAATGCAGATGTTTCCCTATAGAGATTTCAGCCCTCCTTCCCCAACCATATGGCAAAGCCAAAACAACAGATGTCAGAGAATAAAAAGAAGAAAACAGAAAATAGCCCTGGAAGTAATATAGTGTTGTTACATTAATATTTTGCCTCCTAAAAGATTTAGCAGAATTTAAAAGGCTTCAAAGAAGGGTTGAATAATAGATCAGAGACTTTAAAAAAAAACATGTATGTATTGAGGCTGAAAAGAAGGGGAATGATTTTGTTGAGAATTGATGGAGAACAGAGATGCACAATGTTTGTACAAATAAAAAAGAAAGGAGGGGGTGGGGGGAAGTGCATGGTGTTGAAGAAAAGGCAGCTTACTCTTTAGTCCTACATAAAATGGAAAAAGTTACCACTTTGAGAAAGATGGGAAAGATTCTTCATATGGGAAACTGGATACTGACTGTGAAGGGCAGGTAGAAGAGTATTTATCATGTTTTGGTCGCTTGGAGTGACCTGGGATAGTGGGAGGTGTCCCTGCCCATGGCAGGGGGTTAGAACTGGATTATCTTTAAGGTTCCTTCCAACCCAACACATTCTGTGTCTCTGTGATTGTTTCCCCAGCCAGGATCAATAATTCCCACACAATTTCTGGTAGTTCTTTGCCAAGTCTGTTCTCACACACCAACAAGAACAGATTCTGTGTCCCTTCTCATACTTACCTTGTCTCCTTCATGTCCCAACTATGTCTCATTTGCTGAGCTTGACTTCTCTCAGCAAAATTCATTCAGAGTTTTATGTTGTGGTGGTAGTGATAGGGCTGGATTGAGAAATCTGCCTCTTGACTTAGGTTTTTCTAAGTCAATGCAAGTTGAAGGAAAACTGAATTCCTCCAACTCCTACAGATACTGCTTCACTAGGAACACTAGTTGTGCCATTAATGATTTCCTCTCTCACAAAGGAATTGGCCTTGGAGTCAAAGTGTTGGTACCAGGCTGGGAGGAAGCCCTGAAGTTACAACTTTCCTCTCAACATTCTTCCTTTTGAAGAGGTTCTTGCTGTCCTCCCCATCTTCTCTGCCTCCTCTGCTCTGTCCTGCCGTGCTTTGGCAGAGTGTTTGCTCCTCTTTGACTTGCCGCTGTTCCTTTCCATGTTTTTTTTTTTTTTTTGTTTACTGCTAGTTTGTGTTTTGGCATCTCCTTGCTGTGGAGGAGGCATTGCTTGAAGGAAGCTGAACAGGCTGGGCAAGGAGGCCTTCGGAAAATACCAGTAATGGCCAAATCATACATCAGGATCTCCCTGTGCTTCCCAGTGCCTGGGAAGTGAGAATGACCTGTGGCTGTGCTGTTGGGTCCAAAAGGGAACAGCAACTTCCCATTTCCCACCATCAGTGTTTATTGGGAGAATACCAAATTCAAAGGTTGTGAAAAATCCGCATTTCTAACATAAACAGAAAGAAAAACACTTATCAGCTAATACTGATTAGTGATATCTCTGTGCTGGTGGCCAGCAGTGGGGGAGGGAGTGTCATGCCATGTAGATTGTACACAACATGTTCTTTTTGTGGATCAACCAGGGAAGGCATCCAAGCTCTTTCAGTAGGTAGGTAAAGGGTTTGGCCAGTTTACAGGTTCTGAAGCCATCTGGAAAAATTTAACCAAAATTATCTGCTTCACAGTCCCAAGATAAATCATTTTCCCACTTACACAATTGTTCCTCATTAAGCCGGTGGGGTTAGAGCTGATTAAACCCTGATACTGTAACTCGGGCTTTTACGGAGTGTTTTGTAGATACACTTTTGGTGGTGAGAGTGACACCACTCTGAGCCTCAGCTGAGAACAACAGAAATAAGAGTTTCATGGAGTGGAATCAACACTCCGTGAAACAGAAACAATTCTCTTTAGCTCCATGTGGTTTAGACATTGTCCTTTCTGACAAATGTTTTATCTAAATAGTTTAGGGAGTACTGTAGTACTTATGTTTATATACTTACATTTTAATTTGTGCAAAATATGTATAATATAAATGACCTTCTGTTATGAATCAAAGATACTGAAGTGTCCTGCATGTTACTGCAACAAAAGCAGTTTTGAAAAGCAGCAGTAAATGATTCTCTCTAAAAAAGCAACTTTATTATATTCTTCATGTCTTGTCTGCATCCATGAGCAAACTCCCGTAACTGAGAAGCAAAGGGTAGGAAGAAAAAAGTGAATATTCTTCTTTTTTTAATTTAAATAAGTTGGTGAACCTGATGTTGTGAAAATGGATACATAACTGTGCATATGAAATGTCCTTACATGTAGTAATTTACAGTGCTACTCTTAATTTTAGAAAATATTCTGGAAACCAGTTATTTCAACTTTGGAAAGATTAATCTCATATTCCAGTACATTGAGCAGTGTTGTTGACTTCAAAGGTCTCATTGCACTCTTGTGTTATTACCTTGGACTTGCAGGCCTGGCCGTGAAGGGTTTTGGATACATTTGATTGGCATTCCAGGTTGGATGAGGGCAAATCGTTTGCACAGCACTGATACTGTGGCTGGAGTGGGTGTGTAAGAGCTGCAGCCAGTTCTGGCTGTGGATCAGGGGCATCCCTGGGAATGCCTCACAGACAGATGGAATCCTTGGTGTAGCATTTTCAGTGTGCCAGCAGAGGTGATGTGCTTTGCCTCCTGGTCCAGGAAGATTTATTGAGTGTGGTGTCACCAGCTGGGTGACCTCTGCTTACTGTGCTGAAGTTCAGTGGTGTGGCTTTGTGTCAGATCTGAGTTTGGGGCCTGACTCTGCCTTGGATCATCACTGCAATCTCCAGTGAGTCAGAAAGTTCTCCATGCCTTGGGTTTGCTGCTTGCAGGGTGAGGATGGTGACATTTACCCGCTTCTGTAAAGTTCTTTGTGACTTGGGGGAGAATGTGTGGTCTGAGAGCTCTGCATATAAATAGTGTGATCCACAAATCCTTAGAGCTCCCCTTTCTGGAAGAGGGGTTAAAAGTAGAATTTCACTTAATGTGGAACTGGTGAAGGTTTTTGAATGCAGCAGCCTGTAAGTGCAGCTAAAACTACCTGCAGGGAGAAAGAAACTTCTGGTGCCCATTTCTGTTCATGCCAACCACTACCCATCCATCCTTTCTGGTTTTTTTAAACTTTGTTATTCTTCTCCGTTGGAATGTGGTTTTTGAATGCTAAGAATTACTCAAAGCTCATAAAATGCAAGGTTTGGAGTTACAATAACTGGTGTTTCCAGGGCACACATCATCACTGGAGATGATAGAAGTGTGTGTGGGTGTGGGGGCACGTGTGTCATTGTGAAATACCAGGGAGTCTGACCAGACACAGGAGGTCTGGAGCAAAGCTAAGTTGGTTTTTTAAGCACCTGCCAACACTGGAAAACTTCATTTTTTCTTTAAATCAGTGCCTTAGGATCTGTACCCCAACACAGTTCCTCTGAAATGGGAAGGTAGACTCTTCTTCCTCAGTGCTGTTTATGCTTTAATAAGTGTGATTTTCACATGCTCTAGCAAGGGTTGTTACATCACTTTAAAAGAAGAAACAGAGCCAAACCCCTTTTTTTCCCCATCTCATTTTGACCTGGCATAACTTTTTAAAGTGTTGGGGAATTAATACTTATTTTCTTAGAGTTGATTTGCCATGTTTTTGGAAGAGGAGGGGATACACTGAGCAGCTTCTGTGAGTCTTCATGATGCAGGTTCTGTAAATCAGGCTTACATTGTGTAGGATGTCTGCAGCCCAGGTGGCACGAGAGGGACATTTCTCATTAGAATGTGTGTCCCTGGGGACAGTGGATGAGCCAGGTGTGCCTCCTGCCTGGGACAAACCCATGTCCAGGGCTCAGGGTGGATGGGCCATGGTGGTTGAGGAATGGGGTGGGAAAGCAGAACCCCAGCCTGCACTCTTTGGGATAAGGTTCTGAGCTAATTGTCATAGCTCTTAAAAAAACACCAACCTTGATTGAACTGGAAGGTTTCTCATCTCCTTTTAGCCCAGCAGACACTTTGAAGCTTTTCCTCATCTTGTCCTTTTAAGACCCTCTTTGATTTCACCTCAAGGTACAGATTCCTTCTCTTGCCTGAGATCCCTGTGCAAAACTTCATGATGTGATGGTTGCATTTCCACTGCATGTTTTGAGCTTTCCCTTTTGTTCTCTGTACAGTATTCCTTCACAGAGGTGCCATCTTGCAGATGCTTATAAATCAATTGGTAGCCTTGAGAAGCTGCTCTGATCCTCACAGAACCTTCTCATCCTCATAAGTAACTCCCATCCAGGTCGCATAAAAACATTTAGGCTCCATCTGCCAGCGCTGAGATTGATCTTGACCAGACCTTCTACAGCTTCCCTGGTATAGATCAAGTGGAGTTCCAGATCATGTTGAAGCTGCAGGTTTGGTGTTTCTTTCATTCCATGTAGATTATTCAGGGTCTGATTCAGAAATCAAGACTGATACTTCAATACTTACGTTTAAATTCTTAGTCTACCCTCCCTTGCTTCTAATAAAATCTCTTTCTTGTCTGCTGCTGGTGATGTTTTTGTTAAAGTGAGCTGGGAAGCTGTTTGCATGGAAGGGAATAAATAAAAATAAACTAATATCAAGGAGTGGTTGCAAAATATTGCAGACCCTTTGAATGCTGGGTGCCTGCTTATTTTTGAGTTTTTGCTGGGCTAAACATAACATGAATTTGTGTGTGATGTGTCATAGACTTATCAAAGGTAAATTACTTATTAAAATAATGCTGAACTGGGAATTTAATGCAGTAAACTAGCATATAAATAAAAGGTTAGCAGAAAGGTAACTTGATATATGAAACTATATAAGAGATTTCAGAATTAATGAGGGAGACAATATTTCTCCTGTAGAGACTTTGAGATTCAGTTCAAGCAGTCTAACAGCAACACATTATTTATTTCTTGTGTTGCCTTATTCTTAGGCCCATGGGACCAGACAGGAAGGAATTAGAGAGCCCTATATTACAATTTAATTGCTTGAAGAAAAAATATTATTTTTTATTGTTAATAAAACTAGAAGCAGCTAATGGTTAAAGTCATAATGTCCGTGCTGTAGGACCAGTGTTTGCAGCATGCACTCAAGGCTAAGAAAATTGTTCAATTGCTATAAAATCAGCTTTGTGAGGGGAAAAAAAAAGATGGAGAGCTGGAACTAGACCAGTGACTTTTCAGCTGTTAGACTTGTCTAAGAGCTGTGTTTTCTTCCATTTAGAGCAGAGCTGTGAAGAAGGGATCCTCATATTCCACTGAATAAATGTTCACATACACACCCCCAGTTTTCATTGAGTTGGGCCACTGGGAGCAGCTTGTGCTCATTGTTTGTTGTTTTCTTGTCTCCATGTTGGATTGAAATTTCTGTATGATGTACTGGGCTTGGTCACTTAAATTGTTCTTCTTTTCAACCACAGGTTAAAATTGGGACTTTATTTGACATCCCTCTTTAACATTCAAGTTTGGTTTTTTAGGCAGGTTTGGAGGGGTTTTTTTTGCAGCAACAGTGTGGACAATCAAAGTCTTCTGCTTTAGTAACTGTTGTTCGTTTTTGAAAAATAAAAATTCACAACTTGACTGTGATGACTGTCCTCTACTGTGTTCTTGGCCTGTGGGAAAGGGGAGACAATATAACTTAGTTTGGCTCACCATGGGAAAAACACTTGGAGGAATGATCTCACACCTGCTTCAGGCTAAAAATGCTTCCTCCATGAAGAACTAGAATGGCTCAGCTGTTGAGCTGCAGTGATTTGACCACATGGACAGATGAACAAAGCTGAGATGTGTCTGTAATGCACAGAGCAGATTGGAAATGGCAATACAGCAGTTCAGGCTTGCATGTATCCATGTGGAGGGTTTGACAGATCAATACAGTAATCCTTTGCTTTTTTGGGGCAGACTCAGAGCATTTGCTTTCCCTTCTAATCAGGAGAGCAGATTTTTTTCCCAAGAATCTCTCAATGCTTGATCCTTTGCTTCAGCTCCCAAGAGCAACATTAACTTTGTACTTTCACAGAAGCCTCCAGGTGGGAAAGGACCACAGTATTTCACCAACTGATTCCTCTTCAGGGTCAGCTCTGTCTCTGAGGTGGGCTTAGCTCTTCTCATGACTGAGAAGTGAATGACTTCTCTACCCACAGGTAACACATCTTCAGAAGTGTTCTCCCTTCCTGGAAATCAAAAAATGATGGTTGTCTTTCTTCCCTTTTCTTGTTAAATTCACCGCTGTTGGAGTAGCGTTTTTAGCATCTGTGGTTAAACCACAGTGTGAAAGGAGTTGGCTGCATTAGTGAGATGATGAAAGTGTTGCAGCTCAGTGCTGCGGACTACTGATAGTGCCTACAACTGGCTTGGACTCCATTATGAACCAAGGGAATCTTCCAAGAGATTCTTGTATTTACACAAATACAAATCATTCCCTTGTTATTACAGAGAAGGACAATGAGACCATCTCAAGAGGCTGGAGGGACTGACTGGTAGATCTCCAGGTCTGTAGGTCAGCTGTGATAAGCCCAGCAGTGGCACAGGGCTGTGGTAGGTGCTGTTCCCTGGATGTGCAGGAAGTGGGCCTTGGCTCATGTTGGCAGCACGTTGTGTGTGTGCGGGTCTCCTGAAAGCCTCAGGGGTTTGCACTGGGGATGTCTGTGTGTACCCACTGTTGGATTGTGGAAGAGCTGCTGTGGAGCCTGTGAGCTGACTCTGCTCTGCTGTGCTGTGCAGGAAACAGGAAAAATCTGATCTGGTGAGGGATGGTTGAAATCTGCAATACATTGTGGACGTTGTGACTGACTCGGCTGTAGCTTTTCCTGAGACAGGAGTTGGGCTGTTGGTACCAGGGCCAGCTCTGCTTCCCTGTGCTCTCACATACGTTCAGCAGGGAAGGTGCACTACTTCTGATGAATACCTCCATTGTTTGCCTTGGACTCTGGGCAGTAACTTTGGCCTTACTGGGAAAGATTCCCATTCTTTGATGCTCTGATTCTTCAGCCAACTCCATTCTGCTTGATATAATTTTTAATCAAGCTTTCCTTTTAACTTGTAATGTAACAAGTCTCTAAATGTGTTACTATCCACCAAAGAGGGTTTTTTGGCAGGATTTCCAAACAAAAACAAAACAAAAAACCTCTGTTCAGCCAAAATACTCTGAACGGATGAAGCAACAATTACTTTGTGGCTTTGTGAAAATAGATTCTATATTGTATATATTGCAGAGCAAGAGACCACGATGTGTGTAATGATGATTTGAGGTATTGGGAAATTAAGTGATCCATCAGTATTGATGCTTGATGCCAAGTATTCAGTTCAATGCTCCAATTTGCTGTGCAGTTGGAAATGGGAGTAGGCTTTCACAAAAGAGTGACTCGTGGTTAATGCACTGAGCTGGGCCCTGGGAGGTCTGGCTTTAATTCCCGACTCTCTCCAGGCTTGTTGTGAACACGTTACTTAAACTTTCAGTGCCTTGGTTCTCCTCTTTCCCTCCCTTACCCACTTCTTCCTGAAGTTCCTTTGGGAGGAACTGTCTTTAAGCTCGTGCATGTTATCCAAACAAAGGGTGCTGCATCTCAGTAGGGGCCTGGAGATGCTTTGGCTGTAGAAAGATCTGTAAGTGTTCTGGCAAACACGAAGCTGTCATGTGCACATGCATGTCAGGCAGGCTGAGTAATGTGTGCAGTAACAGGGGAGAAATTACCAAGCAGAAAAGGCAACTGTTACAATGGTGTGTTTTCCTTTGGATATCTTGATTATGTGAGTACACGGAGCAGCTGCTCCCATCCCACCCTGGTCCCTCACAGCACCATTCCCTTTTGCATGGTTTGGGATGAAGAGTGCTCCCTCAAGAAGGAAGTTGCCTCCTCCTTTCTTCTGTACATTCTGAGACATCACACAAGGAGCGGCAGCTAGAGAGGGCTGTGGACTTGAGGGGGAGCATTCTGCCACCTGTGCTGGTCTGATTTACAGAGTCTCCTGGCTTCCATTCCATCACCTGTTAGAGGCAGGAAGTCACAGCTACCGAGATACTTCCCTGGGCTGTGCAGATTCATTGGTGTCTGCAGAGAATTCTGGAGGTGGTGTTTGCCTTGAAGTCTGACAATATTGGCTGTTGTGTTCAGTTTGAGTTGAGAGCTTGAATAATAAAGGCTTCTGTGTGGGTCAGTCCTGAAGTGCCTTTGCAGGAGTTACTTCAGCTGTTCCTCCAGCCCAAGGAGAGCAGCCCAGGGTGAGGGCTTGGGGTGGAGCTCTGTCTGCTCTGCCTCATGAAAGGTTTTGGACAGGAGGGAGCAGAGCTGTATGGGCTTGACAGAAAGAGGATGAATGCCCTTCCTGCCACCTTACATGTGTTTAAAAGTAGGAAATGTTCTGTGGTCCTGTAATAGCTGCTTCTGAGGATAAGCCCTGTAACATTACCCAATATGAGAGCACCAGTTCTGTGTCTATGCTAATTTTGGCTGTTGGAATAGATAAGGAAGCTGTTTTCAATGAATATCTGATTCAACATTACAGCCTAATAAAGACAAACCTCCTCTCTGCACACAAGTGACAGAACAGACAGATTAGCTAACTTCATTCAAGCCAAGGGATTAGCTTTTGGATCCAGACCATCATTTCGTCATCACTAAAATGGTGGCAATAACTGCTTTTTGCAAGGCAGTGGTTCACTCTCAGCCAGTGGGAAGGCAGGATGGAGTGTCATGTTTTGTTTTCATCAGCAGAATGTTTTGTCATTGGACCCAGGCCTAACCAAGGCAGTGACAGAAGAGCTGTTTATGTGCAGGTAGGTTGGGAATGCGCTGCTGGCTGTATCCATACTCCATGCCATGGGAGGGCTTCAGTTCCTATGAAGCTGGTTTTTGCAGAAAGATTTGGCTGCTGTGGTGTGGAGCGAGTGACATGTGCTGGGAACAGAGCCATGTGTGATCACACTGTCAGACACCTGTGGAGCTGAGGAGAGCAGGCTGCCTATGGTTACCTCCACTGCAGAAGAGAGAGCTGTGTTTTGTTTTCAACAATGGGTAATAAGATCTCTTGTGGCGACTCCTGTTTCTGGAGATCTGAGTGAGCAGCACAACAGTGACCATTCACTGACGGTTGTATGAAAGTATTTAAAAAAAATAAGCTGACAGTCTTAAATCAGACCTGCTATGTAAACAAATCATACCCTGCCAGAGTAAGCTTTATTGATTTACCACAAGGAGAACCTTTCTGCTCTGCCGATGGACTTTTACTATAGATTATCAGCTCGGCCCTTGTCCCTGAAGCATAAAGAAATCTCTAGTTAGACTCACTAAATGTTTGTTCTCCCTCCTGCCTCTCATGGTTGACTTAAATGAAGTTCTGGCCCACAGAAGGCAGGGAATAGCACAAAGAGGGAAAGGTATATAAAGCAGTATATTGTGGGACTTCTTGAAAATGACAGAAATTCCCAGCTATTATCTTTGTGTTTTATTCAGATGTGTAAGAAAGTAAATCTACAAGCCCAATTAAAAAAGAATGGGACTTCAAGGTGTCCTAGGACTTCTTTCTAAGGGTGGGATCTGTGGCAGTGATAGAAGACCTACTTTCCTAGAAGGTTGTTGTATCAGCAGCCACAGTAATGCATGAAACCTGCTACCTGTATTTAAAAATAGTAACTTGTAAATAAATAAATTATTGCTAACATACAGGAGATTTAAAGGTGAGAATGAAAGAAATAGATATTTTGCAAAGTAAACATTTGCAAGATATTTTTTTTTT
>VYZS01064672.1:30284-48995 GCA_013400695.1 Neodrepanis coruscans
GTTTGGGAAGAAAACTAGTCTTTCTCTGTAAGGAAGGGACTTGCCCATTCTGGCTCAAGATGGTGGTTTAAGAGCCTGTTAATTTAGTGAGAACACTTTTCTTATCCCATTTATCCAGGGAATAAATAGAGGAAGGTGAAGAAAATACTTGAAGCCATTGTTGGAAGAAGGGAAGGAATGAGAAAGCCAGATCCTCTTCCTATAAGGCCCTGGAATGAGGCAGGGCTTTCCTCATGGCCCTGAGGAAAGGCAGCTTTTTCATAAACAAGTAGCTCTTTGGACCTGCTGGTTCTCTTGAGTGTGTGAGGCTTCTGGGAGGCTTCTGTATGTCTTACAGATACGTTTGTGGAATAGGTTATTCCTGAAAGCTGGAGGAAAAGATGAAGCAACTTCTCATCAGCCACCTGAGCCTGTGAGGAGGCACATCAGCGTTTCTTTGTGAGGACAAAAGGCTGTTTTAAAATGTGAGTAAAACAAATGATATACAGACCCCCAAAAGTTCTAGTCCCCCATATTTGCTCCTTATTTCTTGATACCAGTTCTTCCAAAATATCTGTAGGCTGTAAGTCATTGGCTCTATTCTCATTTTTAAAACCATGCAACACTGGAGAAATAAGTGTCTTATCCTTTTTAATGGATATTTTTAATGTGATAATGATACAGCTGCTCTTGCTTGTAGAACTGGTGGCTGCTAACATCAAAATTAGGCATTGTGCTGTTCTGGAAGGCAGCCTTGGCTGAGCCAGCTTAGGTACTGCTGAACTGGCTACAAGGACCTTCCTGTGAGCTTGCAGTTGGCTGGGAGCAGAAAACTCTGAGTAATCGGGCAATTACAGCTGAAATCAGAATCAGCCACTTGAAGCCCTTTTTGTTTTTGCATTTCTGCTATGTTTGGAGTTGTTATGTGAGTTTAAAGATCTTGAATCATTTTCTAAGCCTCTGCATTCAAGTTGATTGAATACTGGATGCTATAAAAACATTACTTCAGCACAGATACACTTAGACAACTCCCTTCTAATTTTCAGTAACTGCATTCAGGCCCTCCAGTAAGCTTTGGTGAAAAGCCATTGGATACAAACAAGTTGTAACTTTTATCCCAATTGGATGAGTGAAGGAAATTAGTGTCTTTGTGTAAGAAAGTGGCCTTCTTGATACATAATGTACCCAGGCCTTCCAGGGCTATGAAAATGCTTGGCTTTTTTACCATATCTAGAACTCTCTTACTTAATTCAGGACCAAGGAGGGGGATATTAGTCTTTCCCACCTGAGCTGCTGTGCTGTTAATGCAGGATCTGCATCCTTTGTCATGTGCCAAGTTCTCAGAGTCTGATTCCTCTTACCAGGTAGAGGACATGGATGTGAGGTGATCTTTGCAACAAATCCTTGTAAATATGCTTCACCCCCTTTGGGTATTTCTGAAAAAGTTAAATGTCTCTTTAGATAGAGGAGAATCCTAAGGGTTGAGTATTAATGGCTTCTGAATCTTCTTTCTCTAGTCAGGCTGATGGAAAGCTTGACATTTTAACAGCACTATTGCAGCATTATCCATCCCACTGGATGTCCCTTAGATCTGCACACAACATTCTGATTATTGATGTGATTTCATCACAAGTACAGAATGGGTTGCAGAATCTGCTGAACTTTGAATGCTCATGGTGTCATCCACATAGTGCAGACATAAAACCACTGGCTGTCTTTTGGAGAAATCCATTGTTTCATCATGCATAATTGTACAGCACTTTCCAGAAATTTTCTCAGAAGCATCCCTTATGAGTTACAGAGCCATAATTTCCATTATCTCATGTTGAGTAACTGGATTTGTGAATTTGTCTTGAGTCATTTTCAGCTACTTTGAAATATGAGGATCAGATTCCGTTTGCAAACACGACAGCTAAGATTGATTTCGACTTCATTCTTTGCTGAAGGGTACATTTTCAGTTTCTTCAGTTTAGTGGTCTTGCAGTGCAAGCCTTTGTCAGGCAAGATAATATCTCCCACTTAGTGTTTTCATAAGGATCTTCCTGTTTTCTTTTTTCTTTAGAGAGCATTGAAAATCCAGCATTTCACCCACATGTTTGTGGTCTTTTGAATGGTATCAGCTGCTTTGCAGTGATCTCAGATGGATTTTAAGATTGTTTTTTCTCCCAGCTGGAAAACATGGATGGCATAACAGCTTCATCTGTGCAGTTAGTCAGAAGAGCACTTCTTTGGTGCAGGCTATGACAGTAGGAGCCCTGTGTGCTGTCACCTTGCAAATCAGAGAACTATTGAAAATCCTCAAGTTAGAGAACTGAGCACACAGTAGAATCAAAGTACTGCATTTTTCTTGATGAGCTGTGGTTGGATTGTGCTGCACACAACATCAGTTAGAGCTTCAACCAGCAAAAGTTGAATCACATATTACTGAAAGTTTGGTGGGGTTTTTTCTCTCTTCCCATCAACTCTTTTTTACAGCACTCAGAAAGCCTNTTCACACAGAAACAAGTGTCTGCACCCATGGCAATCACAAGCCTCCCAGGAATCACATCAGGACCTCTTGCAGCACTGCTCACTCAAAGCAGGCAGATCCTGAGTCCAGCTGTAGGAAAAATGCTTAGGCATCTAACATGTCTTTCTGCAGAATTTAAGAGCTGATGCTAGAAGGCTTTGTTGGCTGACTGCTCCAGTGTTCAGAGCTTGGAATTAGAGAAAAGCCAGGGAGAAATGTGCTTTTGGAGTGCTTTCAGTGCACTTTGACTCTCTTGAGGTGCATAGTATCAATAGTGCAAGCTGCAGAATTTTTGCTCAGAACTGACTGTTCTATTGTAGGAACTTTTTCATGCCTTGAAATGTCACATGCTGATCCCAGATGTTAGAAATAATCAAAGCAATGTGACAACTAGAAAACTCAGTATCAAAAGGCATAATCTGATCTGCAGTTCAAGCACCTTTTGAAAATGCAGAATCAGGGGGAAAAAAGTTTTAAAAAATTAAGATTTTTTCCAAAGGTATAGTTAAAAACAAGTATAAAATTGTGAATAATCAAAAGAGTAATGAGAGAGATATTTATGTACTTCATGCAAAACCCAGGGTAATTTAGATCCTATTAACCATTTATTGGCTAAAACTGTTATATTGAGATGAGTCTGGAAAAATGCATCATGTCTGAGAACCAAAGGAAAAGGGCACATCCTTTGAGCAAAGGGCATGTTCTATGCTGATACAACTCACTGGATTCAAGACATGCAGTGTCTGGTCCCTACACCAGTGTTTGGTCCGTCCAATTCCCCACAGAGGCACAGGTCTGACTGGTTTGGGCATCAATAACCCTGCCCCCTTTGAAGAACTATTTTGGGGAGTAGAGTAGAGGTCTGGGAGTCTGTGAGGAGCTCATCAACAGATAATTATCGACAGATAATTACACATGTCCTTGTTAACAGTAATGTGCTATTCCCAGCCATGGGATGAGTATGTTTTTGGTGCAGGTGCTGAAGGCTCAGTTTTAGCTGATACCTCTGTCCTGACTTCCAAAACACCTGTGGTCCTGCAGTGATTGGTCATATGGAGACATTGTTGACGTTGAAAATAGACCCTATTGGTTGAAAAAAGTTTTTCCCAGCTGTACTTAATAGAATTACTTTGCAGCAGAAAATTTCAAGTCAACAGTTTTTCTGCATTCCATCATTCCATAATGAAGAGGTCTAAAATCTGTATTTGTGGTCTATCTGTGTAACAGTTTAGGCCTTTGTTTAAAAGTAGGAACTGTAAGGATGTGTGTATGGAAATCCTGCTCTTTTTGTCTCCAAGATGTTTGTCTCAGGAACACATTTTTAAGAAAAACTCCAGAGTCTGGGTTCAGAATTTTGTTTTTCTTGCTGCACTAAAGGCAAGGATAAGCCCTGACTAAAATTGTTGAGATGCTTTCAGGCTTCCAGAGAGTTGAGGTTATATCCCAGATTGATTTGAGGCTGATGCAAACCAAATCCTCCGCAACACTGAGCGATTAGTAATGCTCTGCCTCGAGATGAGGGCTTGGGATCATGGAATTGTGGTTTAGAACTCACTGACTCCTTGGTGTGAGAGTCAGCCCATGGCTGTGCCTGTCCTGCCAGTGGTACAGCACAGAATGAGAGGGGGTCTGATTACAACCAGTGCAGTTGTGCTGCAGTATTTCCCCCAGGTTTGAAGGGTGAATTCAAGGATGCCTCTGGCAGTAAACATGATTGCCACTCACAATTACTATTATTATCATGATGATGATGATTATTATTAATTTCTTTTTTAATTGGCAAGGGTTTCTGTGTAACAAGGCACAAGATTTGACTGTAGCTTTACTTGTTGGGAGGCAATGCCTGGCTGTGTGGTAAGAGAGGACAGGCATGGATTTACCTGGGGAGGGAAGACAGAAGTCTGTCTGTCTGTCAGCACCATGAGATGACATGGTTGTGTCTGCCCCATACACGCAGTGGGATTGTACATCAGAGTGAGACCTCAACCTGTTAAAGGCCAGAGAGGTTGTGAAGTAATCACTTTTCACTACTATTGAAGAATACCTCAGCAAGACCTCTGTTGGGGAAGAATTGGATATAATCTTTTCTGATTTGAGGCAGGGTTGTATAGATAACATCTCAGGGAACCCTCTAATCTCTCTTCATGAGACACATACATTTGCCTGGTGCTCTCTGATGTATAAACCCCTATTTTGGATTCAAGACTAATATTCTGTATCTTGTTGGAGCTGGGAGGANGATTTTCTTAGTAAACAAGCAGCAAATTCATCACTGTGAGCTTTCCAAAAAGCTTTACAAGTTATTTTAAAGATCTTTTTGGATCTTTTATTTTTATTGCACAATAAGCTTCCATTCATGACTAAAGATTCCTGCTTGATGTGTCAACAAGCATTTTTCTTTCCTGCATTTCGGCCGAATTCTGTGAAATTGGACCAAAAAAATTTATTAAATTAGATACGCCGATAGGAATTGATTTTGAAATGGAGAAAAAATAAAGTATTATTCCTTCTGATATTCATACAGCTGTGAATACATCTTGATTCAATTTGTACCAGGCGGTGGGAAAACACTTTTTGAACAGTTTGCAAGCATTTAATAGTCCTGTGATGCACAGTTGATTTACAGCTGAGCTGTCATGGATTTCAGTGCCATGTGTGTGAAGGTTTGAAGGTATGATATGGAAAATTATTACCTTTGCTGTTATTCTGAGTAATTGCTCTCTAATGGACTCTTCCAGCTTTGAGACTGTTTTATTGCTTAATGTAACTGTTGGCTGATGCCAGTTGATGCAGCTGTGATCATACACCAGCTCCTGGGAGGATTTGGACTGTTCCCTGTGTGACAGGAGCCCTCTGTGCTCCACCCCTCTTACCTCTGCAGTTGCTTTCTTAAAGCAATTACACAACATCCCAGAAAATCAAGGAGAAAAGCCCTTTCCCTGTAGGAGTGATGACTTAGAGGAGCAGGAGCAGAGGCTGTACCCAGGTGGGTTCAGAGTCCTGTTCAGAGTCCTGCCTCAGGCAGAGGCATCCTGGGTGTCTCAGAGCAGATTTTGCAGCAGGAGTGGTTTCTTTCTACTCAGGTTTTGCTGACTCTCCTCTTTGTATGATACAGGGAGTTGGGAATTAATTATTCCCTGGTTGGCTTCATACCATTCATAATTTAGTTTGGTCACCTCCCATTTGTATCTGTTTTTAAGGTAAAGGTCCAGATCTATGTAGGATCTCTTATCTGAGGTAATTCTTTGCCTTTGCATATCTCTACTACCTGTGTCTGATGTCCCCTTGTTTGTACAGTGTCCCTTTGGGCTGGAGTGTTGACTGGCAAAAGGTAGCTTTTGATACATGGAACAGAATTTTTTTGCTATTTCCATTTATTCACTGCCCTCAGTGCTCTTCCTTTGTGTTCGTAGTGTGGGATGTGCCATCTGAGGTTTCCTCTATTTACCAATAGGACTGATTTTAGGTACTTGACAAAGGAATGGTTTGGAGGGGGTCACAGTTTTTTTCCTGACTGCAAGTGGAGCCTGTTCACCATCCAGAGATGTTAGAAAATCATGGATGCAGCTCATGGCACTGCAGAGTATGTGGGAATACTGGGCCTTGGATGAGCAAGGTGACTTGACTCAGTCAAAGATGCTTTTGTGTCCTTCCTCCATTCCTACCTCATCCACCCCAACCCTGGTATTTTCTTTTCATCTGAGCGAGGAACCAGATTGTTTCAGGTTGAGACTGCATGGGAAGAGAGAGGAAATATTTTAAATAATTGAGAAATAAGGTAGCTACAGCTAAGCTATAAATTACCGAATATGGTGTCAAGTGCTGAAAGAAGGTAGAAGAGACTGAGACTTCTAAAACCACACGAAAACATCTGGAAGAGGGGCTTGATTTCTTCATAAGGTGCTGAGCAGTGGAGAGCAGGTGGCAGCAGAAATTTGCAGACATCAGGAGCAGGATGTGCTCTGAAAAGACTGTCATTGTCTGTATCTCTTGGAATCTAAATGGTTTTGGCAAAAAAACCAAAAATAGAGTAACAATCTCCTTTAAAGACTGGTGACCACTGATTTACCAACAGAGGAGTTTAGCTCTGCTCTGTGCTACCTGGCAGTTCTCCTCAAGCTGATGCAGAGGATGTCAAGCTGCCACACTCTGGGCATATCAGACTCACTGTGTGTGATAGTTTTATGTTCACAGGCTGTTAAGTGTGCAGGCACAGTGGGGCTAATGAGAGGGTGTTTTGAATAATGGAAAGAGGAGCCAGTGGTTCTTTTTTACAGGGGTACATAACTGCCTGGGGACCTTTGTTTGGGTTATTTGTGTTCCATGCATAAGACTTTGTCTCCTGGATAATCTTCATCTGGGGAATTCAGTGACCTTCCTAAGGGGAGATACAAGTGGTGTTCAGCTTGGGAAGGAGGGAAACTGTACTGCAAGGAGGAAGCTTCATCATGCTAAAGGACAAAAAAAACCCCAGAAAATAATGTTTTGAAACAGGGTAATACACATCTATAGACTGATGCTGGGAACAGAGAGGAGTTTAGGCGCAGGGCAGGGCTGTCACCGAATGATCCAAGCCATAGGAGACCTGTCTAGTTAACAGAGCAGTAAATCTGAGCTTTCCTGTGTGTATTTATTTTCACGTCACAATCTGTTTAAGAAAGAAAAGCACATTCTAATTGCACTCTAAACAAGGATTTCTCCTTCAGCGTTTTACAGCTGTTTCTTGTATGCAGTGCCAAGCTGATCTTAGTGAGATGTTCTAGCACAGTGTGGACATGAGCCCAGTGGGAGGATGTTTCTTTTGCTGCCTTCCCATTCACTGTTTCAAGGGGCAGTTGAGAGGCTGTTTTGCTGCTTCATAAAGGTTTGTGATTCATGAAGCCCATTACTGTGCACAGAGCTGCACATCTGGCATGAAGCACCCAAAGAGTGTGCTCAGCAAGAAATGAGATGCTTTTTGTAATAAGTGCTGCGGTCTGACTGGAATTAACTTCTTTTAAGACTAAAGAGCAGAGATAACAGATAAGATAATAGCTGCTGGAAAGGTGACACCAGGAGCTGAGTTACAGCACCGGTGACAACTCAGAGCCACCCCAAGTGCTTCGGGCTGTAAAGCTCCTGCATCCAGTTATCAGATACAAGCACAGGAGCAACTTAATGCTTTGACCCTGGGAGTTTGGGTGGTAAGGACAGTGTGAGCAGAGCAGCAGGGCTGTTTTTTCCCTGTGGCACAATTCAGGAAACCTTTGCTGTGCCTGTGTGTGGGTGTCTCTGGGATACGGGGCCAGCCCGGTGACCACAGCACGGCGCTGCACTGGGGACAGGCTCCCTCCTCCCTAAATCTGCCTCAAGCAGAGGGAAATCACACTTCCAGACCGAAAGGCACCGAATTTACACTCTTTGCCTGCCTTCAGTCGCTCACATGAAAGGCCAGCTTCTTGGAAAGCAGAGCTCTTCACGTGTAGACGCCTGTTGAAAATGTGAGTTTGAAAGCTGTAGCCTGCATTTATTAATGTAAAACAAACAAAGCAAACCAGTGGTTCTGGAGATAAAAATATTCCACTTGAATAATCGAATGTACCATAAAGTCCCTCTGGACTAAGACATCTTACTAGTGGCATCCTGGCTAAATTTAGACTTTGAAATTAAAACCATTTCTGCCGAGGGGCCAAGTCCGTAGGCGTGTTCTGGAGATGGTGAAAAAACAAAGATACTTCCCAAATGTTCATTCAGCCACCTAAGGTCTGAAGTTGTGTGTGTGTGTGTTTCTTCTGACTCTTGTAAACGGCTTTGATGCTCCCAAATTAGACAGGATGAATGTAGGACTGGATTTAAGCTTAAAGTCCAGGGTAGGCTTTAGTGAATTGAGGCACAGAGTTTGATTAGCTTTCCAGAGAGTGGAGTCAGCCTGGTACTTTATGGTACAAAAGGCCAGTTAAAAAATTGTTATGGACACGAAGAATCTCGATAAAGGCTGACAGTAATTTCACATTAATCAGAACTGCTTCAAAAATTATTTTTCTCAAATGGAACAGTTCGAATCCCACTGACTTTCCAAGGACCTTGTGATCCAGTTCCTACTGTGATCCATTGCCCACAGAGCACCGCAGTTGCTATATTGTGTTTTGTGAAATGTCCTCTTGATCAGTCTCCTGCTGCAGTCTGAGAGAACCTTTCTGGCTTAGTAAAAATCTCTGCAAGGCAGGTGGATGGCAGCTCAGGGGAGGGGTGAGTTAGATGCTGCATTTATCTTGGGAAGTGGCATCATTTGGAGATTCCCAGACCTGCTGAGGTGCTGCCTGTATTTCAGTTTTCAGGTCATAACAGACTCAGTGTCTGAAGCACTGCATGCAGTGTTAGGAAGAATGAGGATTCATGTCAGAATAGTCTGACAGGACGTCTCCAGTGGAAGCTTTGGCGTTTTCATTATTAGACAGCAAAAATGATGCAATTGTTTGAAAGAGTTTTCATCAAAACCATGTCAGGGACATCAAGCTCTGCCAGTTCCATTGGAGGAGTTGTAAGAATCAGGCCCAGAGAAGATGAGAGGGCAAAGAAAATATACTTGAGTGGAGTCAGTCGTGATTTCAGTCTGTGGGTGCAAAAAAGCATCCCCTTTGCTTAAAAAAAACACCCACCTTTCCTGCTTTGCTTATTTTCGAGTTCCTGCACCAGTTATCTACTGGTCTATTATCTACAAAAATCTCAGGTGTAAAAATCTCCTTTCATTCTCTCTCATAGTCTGAACTGTATTTATTCTGTTTATTCAGTTACAGTAAGAACAGAATGTGGTTTCTTCGTTGTGTAACAATTAGTGTTCTCTGTTTCAGCCCAGTAAGTACTCATTTAGCTTTATTTAAATATTATCATTTTCTTCTCTTCTGAAAAAAAAATGGAGAAGAAAGAAGTCCTTTTGAAATTTGGACTCGCTCCCAAGGGCTTTGTAAAACTGGAATGTGCAATTAACATAAAACCAATTCTTCGTATCTGAAATTGTGGGGGAAAAGACAGAACTGATTCTTGATGCTTCTCTTGTGCAACCCAACATTCCTTCAGAGGAGAAAGAGTCCAGCATTAGTGGAAAGCGTTTTTGTAAGACATCTCAGCCCGTGCCAACACGACATGTAATGCACACCAAGCAGGCTAACTCATGAAGAAAAACATGTTTACAGAAACTGGAATGACTCCTTTGTTGTTTACTCGTGAAAAGGAGAATGGCGTCAGGAGTACTTCGAGAGAGAATCCTGCTTTTGAATTTCAGCTGCACCAGCACTGCTGTGTGACTGGGCAGAGTTTCCATGACCTTGAGGCCGTTCCAGGAGCTGCTGAGCAAATGCCCCATCCAAGAGCTGCTCTGCAGCACAGAGAGAGGTACTGTCACCCAAACACTTGGCTGTAGGCTGCACTTAGGGCTCAGTCCCTCCAGGGAAGGTGACTCACTGCTCAGAAACATCACCCACCTGCACAGCACTTCCAGACTCTGCTGTCTCCTTCCTTATGCTGATGGATCAAGCTCCCCTGACCAGCTCAGTGCTTCAGCACGTGCCCTGGATTGAAATCATTATCAATGTGTGAAGCTTTGCATGCAACTGTGCTGCTTGAGCTGACCCTCTCAGAGCACATTGTAGAACTCTTGCTCCCAGTTACAGGATTTTGGAATTCCTGTGGTTATTTCCTGTTCACTTTTATCTGCTCCCCTCTGGGGATCTATAATTACCTCTGAATTTTTCTGCCTCTGATAGATATGCATCATCAGTACTTGTTAAAGGTGAGGTTTCTCTTGTTTCTTTTGCTTTGTTTAGTTTTCCCTAAAGAGTAATTTGTAATTCATGCAGTGGATGTGTCTTTTGGCTCCAGGCTTGAGATCCTGGAGATCCTACCCAGAGTAGGCATGGGCACAATTCCATCTCTGCTCATCTGAGTATGGAAGGTGTTTGAGTACTGCCTGTGCAGTCAGTCAGAATTACATGTTCATACCCTCCTCTTTCCAGTAATAGCTGAGTGTTTTCCAGGGTTACCAAGATCCATGGGTGTGCTGGTGGTACCTGGGCAGGAGGCAGCTCAAGGCAAGAGAAGTCAAAAACACTGACAAAATTAGAAACACTGGCTGTAGAGGAAGATTTTGCCTTCACCTTTCCTGGTAGAATGGTTGCCCAACAGGGCTTCCAGCTAAATGCTGGAGGAGAAGTTGTCACCATGGACAACATCAGTGGAAAGTATTAGTGTTGTGAATGTCCAGCCAGCACAGCTCTGAGTGAGTAAGTTGTGCCAGGAGCACTACACATTTATGTACCTTTTTCTTCTATTTTTTTCTACAAAGAGTAGAGAATTGGGATAGGGGTGATTCACTCAGAGTTAGACATCGCTTACTGTAAGTGTGTTTGCCTTAAAGAGCTTACTGAGGCAATTTTGTGAACACAGCTCATGTAGGGCTTGTCATATGATTTTTTAAGTCTCCTCATCCTTTAATTTTCTTTCTGCTCCTGGGTGGTACTGCTTGTCTTTGCTCTTTTAGATTTCCTCCCATTTTAACAATAGCATTCTCTACTTTTTTACAGCGTCTTGTATTACAGGCTCTCCTGGTTTGTTTTAAGCTTTACTCCTGTGGCATAAAGTTACCACTATTTGCAAGCAGGGAAACAGGCACTGGGGTGCACAGACCTCTGTCCCTCCTTGGTGTGCCTTATATACCAAGTTGCCTTATATCCTGTCCTAACTTCTGTCAGAAAAGAGTTATTTGGCTAAATGCTCTTTCTGCTGCCACTGTGAGGTTTCTCTGTACTGCAGATTTACTAGTGATTTCACCATATGGCCAAGGAGTTTATTTTCTGGAGAAACATCTGTGTAACTGATTAATCTCTCTCATCAGGCTGTATTTTCCTGCTTTCTGTCCCTCAGTTAATTCTGTGCATTTATACCTGTGCTTCCCTTTTTAAACAAAAATAGCAGTGTGTTCTGTAGGATTGTTGCTGTCCACTTGCCTTCCTCCCCTCAATCAACTTCCTAGGATACATCTCCCATTCTTTCTCCCCAGACCAAAGAAACTTTCCTTTTCCAAACCAAATACTGTTTTTTCACTTTCTGGGCCTTTCCTCCCCTTAATTATTATTTCTCTGACCAGCTGGAGTGATCTCCTCCTTCTCCTTGTGGCTGCTCTGAAGGCAGGAGCTGTTCAGCAGTGGGAGGTGAGTGACTGGACAACCATTGCCACACAGCTGTCTTTGCTGCCCTCAGCATGGCCAGGAGACAGAGAGACTGGGACATGGAAACAGCAGGGATAAGAAAACTGCACGGGGAAACGTGGGGGTGACTCGCATGGGATCAGGAGTGTGACACAAATCAGTGTTGCAGCAGTAGCTCATCCTCAGAGCCGATGGCTCTGTGGGAAGCTGGATGACTCAGTTGGCTTTGCTGACTGATGCACAAGTTTGAATGAAGCCCAGGCTGACCCCAGAGGCCTGCAGTGAGTTCATCCTAGTGATGCACACAGCTGGGGGATGTCTGAGTCCTGTCTATGGTTGCAGTGCTGGCAGTACTTGAGATGCTACCCTGTGCTCAGAGCAGAGCACGGAGGAGTCTCCAGATCACTGTGCAGAGGTGCTTCAGAGNTTTGTTTGATCACTGTGTACAAAATCAGTGGGTACCTGTCCTGTTCCTGGCACAAAGGAGCCTTGGATTCCATGATTGCTGTTGGACACTGCTGCTCAGGTGTCACATCCCTAGTGTGGCTCTTTTCCATGTGCCTCAACCTTTTACTGATGGCAGCACTGTGAAAAGTAGCATGAAATGGATGCTGAACCAAAACATAAAAAATTAATAAATAGGGTGGTGTCAGGCTGGTGTTAGTGGGACTTAATATTTGGCAATATCACAGTTTGATGAGGTATTGAAGAACAGGCATGCAGTTAGTTTAGCGTGGTTGTAAGGAAAGTGCATCTTGTCCAAGAAATCTGACGTCAGATTTCCTTGAGGTTATGAGGTTAATGGATTGAGGTTTTCTTAAAAAAACCCTCACACAATCAAAAACCATAAAACCTCCAACAAACATGTGATATTGCTGAAACTTTTACTAAACAGATAAAGTGCTGGCTCTGAGCAGCTGACAGTAGCAAGTAGAAAGTGGGTGGATCCAGTGGGTTTGCGTGTGGAGTGGTTGGACCTTCTAATGCTTGAGGCTAAAGCTCTTAAACCATTGCTGGTACAACTTCCTGCATGATGTCAGGGTGGATCCAGTGCCAAATAGCAACAAGAGCAGAGCAGTGCAACAGGTAGCTTGTCAGTCACTCAACAAATTGGAACCCACTGAGAAGGAATTATTTTAGCGCAGGTTGGTGTTGGATCCCACAGCTGCTGGGGCAGACAAGCAGTGTCTCCAGGAGGAGGAACACCTTGTCCTGCAAAGCCTGAGCTCTGTAGGTGGCTCTCCAGTTGTGAGGAGCAGTGGCTTTATGTGCAGCGAGGTGTTGCAGCATGTTAAGCTGCTCCCAGTAGAAAATTACAAGTTGGAGAAAGCATGTTAAAGAGGAAGAAACCTTTCTGAATTCAAGTGCTTTGCCTTCCAGCTCATCAGAGAAGTTGAGTGACTTGATGATAAAACTGTACTTTGTAGAATTCTTGATGCAGCAGAAAAAAGCGTAGCAAAAACAGGGCTGGAAACTGAGATCAGACAAATACATTGAAAAATGTCATAAATTCTTAATAAAAGATGTAAAGAATCCCTGGAACAAATGAAGGCTCTTGGCCTCCTGAAATCAAGATGCTTTTTTGGCAGTTGAGTTCAGCTAGAATGTGAGTTTACAGGATCAGAGGTAACTGGGAGAAATTCAGGGTCAGGCGATGGGATTCAGTGGGTCCAGCAGTCTTTTAAAAAACAAAAGCCTTGAAAAATTGTATCACCTAAAGCACAGGGTCAGGCACAGAGCCAGTTTTCTCTTGTGGATGGTAAAGGCAGATGTTAATCATATCACATTCCTGCTAACCTTCCCCAGATTTCCTTTGTCATCCTTAAAAGGGTCTGATTGAGCTCAGTGGGAGAGTTTTCATTGGCTTCGGTGGAAATGGGTGAGTCAAAATAGCATTGCTTTTACTCCCAGATCAGTGCTCAGGTTTGGTAGCATTCACTTCAGAGGGTTTCACTAACATGTTCTTACACAGGCAGCCCTTTTGAGGCAGTATTAACTAATTGCAATGTAGTTATTTGACTGATTATCTTTCCAAGAGCTAACACAGAAATGAGAATTTGGATATTGCATTTTCCAGTGTCATTTGGTAACAATTGCAGTAAGTTTGATGTATTCCTACCCATACAAATGCACTGAAAGATCAGAATCAGACGTGTTTATATTTGCATGATTCAGCTGTAATTGCTTTCGTGTCTTCCCTGTTCTTTGCATGGAGATCTTGGACTTTTGAGTTTCAAGAATTATTTTGAAAAGGGATGTGCAGTGAGAAGGGGGAGGATAAAGACAGAGAGAGAAAGCTTGTCTGCAGGGCAGATTGTTTTCCAGGCTCTCACAGATATATTAAAATGTACCTGGAGACAAGTTAAAAAAGAGCTATTCCTAGTCCCAGCACAGAACTTACTGTTGCTCATAAAACCAGCATGGCAGGTGGTGCCTAAGAATGTTCTGGGCATGAAAAGCTTGAGCATTTCACCAGGTTATTGCAGAACAGATTATCTGTGCTGCACATCCCTCCCTGACAATTCCTGATCAGTGTCCAAACTGCTGCTTTTACTACCTGTGCCCCAGTGACTGTGAGAAGAGATGGCATGTGATCTGAAAATGGGTTATTTCTTTTGTGTGCTGTTAGACAAGTGTTCTTTGCAGGCCTCAGCAGGGACCTCTGTTTTCTGTTGGATGTGTGTCCAAAATTCCCATGAAAGCTGGTGGATGTGCAGTGGAAGGGGATATGAGTGGGAAGGGCTTTGTGGGTCGGTGCAGTGGGTGAAGGAGCTGCCAAGTTTCTGTCTGTTGCTGTGTGCACAACACACAGCCAGGACTCAGAGTGTGCCACCAGGGCCAGCAGCAAATCCCTGCTGCCCTGTCCTGTCTGAGCAGGAACCTGTGTGTTGGGAATGGAGGAAAAGCAGCTGTGTTCCTCTGGATGGTGAGGAAAAAGCAGGACTAGGGGCAGGGAGGGAAGTGGTACCTAATGGAGAAAGTACACCTGAGCTTCAGGGGCTGCTGATGCCTGGGAGAAGGACCTGGGGGCTCAGAGGTCCCAGGCAGGGTGTTCCTGAGAGAAAGGAGTCCTCTGTGGAGGAGGGATGCAGTGGAGTGCTCCCATGGCTTACTGGGGCATTGTTGGAGAGGGAATCATTTACTGTTTGTTTCTCCTTTCACTCCTGTTCCCCCAGAAGCCTCCACATTCACCCCAGAGGTGGAGTTTGTCTGTCTCAGTGCTCTGAAGTGAGAGGTGCCACAGGCTGATGGGGAGGAAGGGGGTTAGTCATGAGAATAGAAAAGGAAGAGGGAGAAGCTGTCCAGAGAATACCAAGAAAGTTGCTTTGGACTCCGTGGGCTCAGGGAAGCACAAAAGGGTTGGATGAATCACTTTGGGTGAATGGTTGCATTAGTCAGTTTAGCACTTTGTGTGTGTGTGTCTGAACTCCCTGGGACTCGAATTTATCCAGAATGTCACGTACATTCTGTGCAATCATATTTTAGTGCACAGGATCTGCTCTGCACACCCTTTCTTCAGCAAGGTATTCCCATATTTCCTGGTGTTGGCAAGCTGCTTGATAACATTCCTGTCTCTTGTTGGCTGACCAGGCTGCCCACAACTGAAGGGCAAGTAGTTCAACATTGACACAAACTACAATAATCCTGAAAATTTACTAGAACCAAACAAAAACAAGTGATAGCAGAAATACAATATGTGAGTGCTGCCCTTCAGAATTCCCTGGTCCACCTGGATTTGAGGCAGAGCCAAAGGAAAGAAGACAGTTATTTTGTTTTCTGTGATACAGCTTGTTTGGATTTGTCTGATACCAGACCCTGCCTTTCTGTCCTCAGGTTGCCACTTGAGTTTTACAGCACACACAGAAAAAAGTGTAAATTCTTGGCGTCTCAGTGAATCAGGACTGAGCTTAGTCCAGCCACCAACATGTAGTTGGTCCCTTTGGATGCTTCATCCTTCTCCTCATCTGAGTTTGAAGCACCACTGTGGTTTGTCCAGCCCCCATCTGCGTGTTGCAATGTATGCAGCACCTTTTTTTTTTTTTGAAGGACACCAAAAGATTAACTGTTAAATCACAAAAAATTCTGACTTCTGTTGTTGAAAAAATTCGATTATAATAGTACAAATAATATTTCTCAAGTCTAGTTTTTTGATAAAATGACAAAAATTTTGAGTCAGCGCTGTTAATTACACCAAACAAATTCGTTCACAGTGGGATCCAGTGCAAAATTAAATGAGCTACAGTCTTACAGACAACCTAGAAATGCATTCCTCAGTGTCAGAGCCATCCACTGGTTTCTCCAACCTATTTTTCAACCACATAAGATTTAATTGTTGCAAATGGAATACTTGTTCTACAGAAGTCCAATAAATCTGCAGTCTGTCTTCCCAGTAATCAATCACAGATTTTGAATTGCATGAGGAAAAATCTATAAGATATGTTCTTCATGTCTAGTACGTTGGGTTATTTTCATGTCTTGTGGTTTGAATTTGGCCACTGTCATTTTAGAGGAATTTCCTGCCATCTGCGTTCAATTGAATTTTCTCACAGATTTGGGCTTGCTTGTAAATACTGGGATCTGGCAAAAGGAGTATCTTTGTTCTTCAGGGGCATATTCAAAAACCGTTAACATGGTGTTGGCAACGCGCTGGGTTAGGGAAGATCCAGGAGATAAAAAAGGTATAAATTCCTCCCTTCCCCTAAAAGCAGCTGATGATTTATCTGGGAAGGAAAAAGGGTGACGAGTGCATGAGTTTGTGGCGGAGTTTTATCTTGGTATTTCACATTTTGCTCATTATTGGGGTGTCAGTCTTGCTGTCAGCTTGTGACCACGTACACAGGCAACAGGCTGAGTAGCCAAAATATTACAGCAAATTCCTGGGGGAATCTCACTGCACAGTCCCAAACAAATTGGGAGTCAATTTACCACCAGCTCTAATTTGTGTTTTGGCTGTTTATTTTTCATTGGTAGTTAATATCCAGGCAGTGACATTATCCTGCGTAGATTCTTAGAAATCAGATGTACCTTGGGGCAAAGGGGCTGCTCCATCCTCTCTTCAACAAATCAGCTGCCATGTTACACAGTTCAAGGTAATCTCATCATCCTAATTGAAAGCTGGAGAGAGCTCTCTGCATTCCTTCTGAGAAGAGTGTGTATAATCAAATAAAAAAAAAAATCCCAAGCACTGAGGATCAAGTTTAAACCAACAAAATCAAAACAATTCAGGATGGAGTTTATTGCTGTCTCGAGCTTAACCTCACAACGAGAAATAACAGATAAAATGGATTTACGTGTGTACTCAACTGTGTTACTCACTGGAGATGGAGGAGATGTCCCAGCTCAGAAGGAACCTGCTTCAATTTATCTCATTTTGCATATTTCAATTTGTCAGACTTCGTGGTGTTCAGGCATAAATCAAGGGCAGTTCCAGCCTTGCTGTGAAGTGTAGGCCTGTGAAAATGATGGCAAGGGCTTCTAGATTTATCATGTCTCTGGTTGCTTAACACTTTATTCCATTTGTAGATGGAAAGATGTGTTCTCTGACTGCCAGTTTCTCAAAGTAACTTTGGTCTTTAAGAAGGGGCTATTTCATTCTGTGTGTCACAGGGCCAAGATTAGATCCTCCCCAGTTCCTTTCAACTTGAATTGTGCATTTAAAAATGTGCAACTGCCTGGAGTTCAGTGAAGTGATCTGTTGGAATCCTGCTTCTGCTCCCTTAGTTGTGCAGAAAGGGGAGAAACAAGTGTCTTGGCCAGGGATGTCCTTAGAGTGTATCAGTGTTGTTTAGCTTTTGGTTTCTGAGCGAGGATTTTCCAAATTCTGTCAGCACCTGAAAGTACTCCTGTCTAAGATGTTGAACCACAGTTCAGCCCAGGGAGCTAGGGATGTCATTTTTGTATAATTTATCTTTTAGAAGAACTGCAGCATGAGAATCAACGTGTTGTTTTAGGCGTTGCATTTTCCATAGTCTGGAAATAGTCCGTGCCTGCGAGGCACCAACTTGCTGCTTGTAATAGCTGTGGACTCACTTCAAACTCACAGGCTTTGTTCCTGCAGCCTCTGCCCTGCCCAGGGGTGCTGTATGTGGCATGAGCAGCAGCACTTGCATTTGCATCTCTGTGTGCTTTTAGGACAGGCAGCTTGACCAGCAAGGAATGCTGTTCACCCCAGTTACACGGGAAAATTGCTGCTCTACATGAATCCCCGGGAATACTTTCACTCCTGCTCTAGACAGGCTGACACTGTGAGTACATGAGCATAATCCAGCTGAAGCAGGTTGATGGTGTGTGGTTCTGCCATGGCCTTTTGGGATGCCAGTGTGTTGCCCTGGCTGGCATGGACCTGTCCCTTGTCCAGGACGAACCTCTCATGTGGAATATTCCCTGCAAGTTTCATATAGGTCTTAGCTTATGTTTCCAGAGGTTTCAAATCTTACTGATATTTTGGAGGATTTATTCAGTTCTTGCTGGGTATATTTTTCTTTCCTCTTTCCCCATTTCCTTAATTTTTTATACTAATATTCCTATCATAACATTGGTGTAGATATTCGTCATTTTCCAGGCTATTTCCAGTGATGTAACTGCATTTTAATTAATTTATAATACACTGGGCAGCACTATTCTGGCTTGACTAAGAAGCTGAGGCTTNCCAAATGTGTGGCTTTTCTTGTAATTCTGGTAAGTAAATCATTTTATGCTGGGAAGCTTCCCTGGATGTGTTAATTCAGTTTCATTTGGATCCTGAGCTGTATCTCAGTAAGAACAGGGACAGTCTCTGCTGAGGTATTGTGTCTGAGTGTGCATATGTGAGATTCCTGAGGCTTTTCCAGGCAGAACTTTCTGGTGTCAAGTGCAAGGTGCCCCAGCACCATGGAGCAAAATAGCCTGGAACTTTGCCTTAATCTCTCACTGTTCACCTTGGAATTGTAGGTGTTGATGTCCCCATAAAATGCCCATGAGCTGCTTGATGGAATCAGATGAGCTGAAAACAGTTTTGCAGTTCCCCAGATGTTGCATTTGTTCAAGCCAAGGCTTTGTAGG
>VYZS01064711.1:1091-18049 GCA_013400695.1 Neodrepanis coruscans
CTTCCAGTATGGACACTGCCCTCTTCCAGCTACCAACAATTGATCCCACTCAGCATTTCTTACAATGCTACTGAAGCAATCCATACCCTTTGTTACCACCCAACTCCTACTCCTCTGCCTCATCCTCTCCTTGTTTTTTCAAAATCATTTTTTCATAACTTCTTTGCATCTTTTTGTTATGAACAACAGCTCAGATCTTTATCTTACAGACCTCAACGTGATTTCACATCAGATTAAGTGTTCATCATCATGATGATGACAGACTTCAATTTCACTATTATCTCCTTGTCAAAAAAAACCCCAAAAAACCCCCAAAAAACCAAAACACTACATGATTGCAGGTATCTTCCCTCTCATGTGATCACACCCTGCTTGCTTGTCTACCTGAATACAGCCTTCATCACGCTGTTCACATTTTGAAAGTAATACATTTTATATATGTGTATTTCTGTGCACACATACACACACTCACCATTAGAGTCAGTTTTTATCAAAAGAAATAACAGTAATAACGACACGCTCATTTAGAAACACAGACTTCTGAGTTCTGTCTAGTAAGGCTTTATGAGGATTTTTCTCACTTGCAACTGCTCTCAAGAAGAAATGTGGAGTATTATAAGGAGAAATATAGAGGAGCTTGAACCAGTTTTACTATTCTCTCATTTCAACACCTCAATACAGAAATTGTCGTGTTTTTCCAATCGGCTAAATGCCAGCTGCAACAGTATCATTAAATCTGTACCAGATCTAAGAAATTAACAAACAAAGCAATTAAGACTGCATTGGAGACCTTATTCTTACAACATAATCAAAAATGCTTCTGTACTTCTAACAAAAAACATAAATGTCAAAACGAAAGCTTGGAGCTTGAATTCTCATTTTCTGACTGAGCAAAGGCAGTTAAACTAGTTCTAAAATGGCATCTGGTTTTGAGAAGTAGCTTGCAAAGATCTGGTATATGAAATGGCACAAAAAAAAAAAGAAAGCAAGCATTAGGGAGGTATAGACAGCAAGAAAAAATATGCAGAAAAGAGCATGTGACAAAGAAAAGTAAAGCAGGAGCACAAGACGGACAGACATTAAAAAGGACAGGGACTATAACAGAATTGCATTTAACAAATCAACTTTTCAATTACAAATAATGTAGTTATATGGAGCTCCCACACCCCCAAACCATGGATATAAAAGAAATGGAACAGTGCAATAAGAAAAGGCAGCTAGAAACATAAAATAATAACATTTACCTCATGGCTTAAAAAAACCCAACAAACCAACAAGTTCTGGGCTACATCAACAAAAGTAATCACTGTATATGTTTATTTTCTTCGAAGTATTTCTGAAATACAGAGTTTTGTCATGAAAATGATTATTCCCCAGGCAATCTTGGTATTCCAGGATTTTATATAATTTTTTAAAGCATTCAAGGATGTATAGCATTTTGTCAGCATCATCTTTTAAAGTTTTACAATGTTTTCTTTCCTTCCTTTCATGGCCCACTTTGGCACTTTAACTGGAGTGAAAGCAACGTAGCTGTGGCACCCCAGTGTCCTAGAGGCACCTCACTCCCCAGCACAGAGAAGGGGGGACAGAGGAAAACAACACAGTTGCCTCAAAGCAAAGCAACACAAAATCTCAGCGAGTTATGTCCTCTGTTTCCCTGTAGCGATGAAGGGTGAAAGAGAACAGACAGAGCTAATCCTGTTCTGAAAAATTTGACAATAATGTGTATTTCTGCAGCCTGGCTGTCTAGGGCATCCCTGGGAAAAGGATGATGCAAAAGCAGGATGCTTCTTCAGATTAAATAAGCGCATATCTTGACTGCTTTCATATTTTGTTACAGCTAAAAATTAATTTAGGAGTATTGGTGACTAGCATTTGTCTGCTGTGAAGCTCAATTCAATTTATGTCTGTCATTTTAAAAATTCTGTCTATGAAGAAATGATGCTTGTGGTAGATGGTAAATGATGAGAATGACAATCTAGTCAGGATGACAAAATTGAGAAAATTAAATTGTTCAACCATAGAAGAATCAACAGTGAGATCTAAGTTCAACACAATGAAGGTATTTCTAAATACTTGCCATGAAAGGAGCAAATTTGACATTTTTTTTCTCCCAAAAAGAAACCTTCAGTGGATTCAGATCATCCCACTAAGCAGAAAAATCACATAAGAAGAGTCAGCTAAAGTGGACTGTGAGTTAAAAGAGTTGTGTTAAAAAATGAATGGGCCCATGAAGGTGAGATTTGCACAGAACAGGACAATACAAAATACTAGCCAAGCCAGGGAGATTTTCCACAGACTAGGAAAAAAAACAATCAGGGAGAAAATAAGGCTAAAGACTAAAAGATAAAGAGGTCAGCAATAAAACCTATGTCTCTGTGTAGAAGTACTTAATGTTTAATTCTGTTCTTTCACAAGAGAAAGAACAAATATATCCATACAAATACACAACTTAAAGCAATTAACAGTGCAGAAGGAAATAAATCTGTTAGCTCCTGACAAGGATCACATTACTCTTACAAAATATAAACAAGCCTATCTTACAAGTGCTTTAACCCAGGATTTATCAAAGCATCCTCCTGAGAAGTTGAAAATCCTAATGGATACAGCAAAGGCAATGGAGAAGTCACAGCACAACTAGAGACTCCAGAAAACTAAAAACTCTACCCAAAACCAGCCACTGCAATCGTGGCAAGGAATTGGAGGAGTGGAAGAGGGAATAGGAAGTGATAAGAAAGGATGAAGTGAGTGGTCCCAACGATGCTAGTGAGACTGAATAAAATAAGCACATGCCACTATAAATGCAGACTGCACAATCCACCCCCAAGTATCTACACATCAAGGAACCACTACACCCATGGAATTCTTCGAATTCATCTTTTATATAGACTAATGGGAACCATTTAGATAGATTTATGTTGAGATGCTGGAGCTACTTCAAATAAGAGCCACACAGTAATCAGCACTAGAGGAACTGATGTATGAAGAAAGAGGAAAACAGCTAAACACACCAAGCTTGGAAAAAAAGGTGCAAGTAATGAGGGTTCTTGCAGCTTACAAATGTCTGAAGAATGTAACCAATGAGGAGAGACAGTAATTAGTCAGGACAAAACGAGCTTAACATCAAATAACACAAAGCAGAGTTGCAAAACAGTAATAGTTTCAGGAAATGCTTCCCGAGAGAAAAGTGCAACAGGTATTTTAAAGCACAGAGCATCCTATATAGATGTACACATTAGACCATCTTATATGGAGTGAGTGTCAATCTATACCTCTGTCAAAGTATAGCCATGATCCTACTGGATGGCAGCCAGACATAGGGGATAAACAAAGATCTGTTTACTGTTCTTTTTTGTGGTGAATGGTGATGTCTTCTATTCCAAACCAAACTGTACAAAAGGCTTGTATGAAAATATAACTATATCAAGTACTTAAGGCAATTCATTTAAATGAAAATTTTGAAGTGATTACAGCTAATAAACACGCTATTTCTAAACCTCTGAAGTGATATTGTGACTCTGATAGACCATATGGTTCCAGTGTATTTATACTGCAATGAGCTCTATGGAGCCTTTCCACATGTCAGCTGTGACTGAGGAGGTGTAGCGGGGACACACAGCAGGTTTGGGTGGTGGGAGGCTGTGGGGGGACCTGCTGTGGGATTTGTGGTGTGTTGTGACACTGCTGTGAGCCACCCACCCCACCCCTAGCCTCACCACTGCCAAATTTAAGGAAATGTTTCCTCAACTGAAGCCTTCTTTCCCAACCCCAATACCCAAATCAGTAATGAAATGTTGGCATTAATTTGCAACGAATTAAATTAAGCAAAAAGCCCTGTGTTGAGACTGTTTTGCCAGCAACAGAAACAGATGCTTTCCTAGAGGCAGTATTTAATTTACCAAGACCCCATTCACTTGCTAACAGCAACTTGAGCTTGAGGAAGACCTCCTGTGTCATTGGGAAAGTCATCGCTGCTCTAAGAGTATCCATAAGTAAATAAGAAATGTTGGTGAATAACACAAAATGTCACTAATTTTTTGCAGCATCAGTCCTGGCTTTTAGAGGGGCACCAGGATAGCCTCTAAAGAGGAGGGACACTAAGTATTTCTTCTTTATAGGTCACTGAGCTATTAATATTTTTTACTTCTTCTTACTGAGTTACGTCATGAGACAGAAGTACAGTCACATTAACCCTATTGTAATCCTGCCATTCGATTGAAAACATGGCCTATTAGTAATTAATCTTAGAACTGGAGGTAATAATAGGTAATAATAGCACTCTCCACCAGTAACACTGCTCGTACAAGGACACTTGACAGGGGAGAGAACCAGGAGAATATGTCAGCTACTGCAAAAGGAGATAGGAGCTTCTGACTTTGTAACCCCTAATTCACCAAAAGCTTTTTCTTCCATTTCTTTTTCTGCAGTTAAACACACACTTGGAGAGACAAAAGGTTCATTTTTTTTTCCTCTGGATGCACCTATGTGAGACTCATTAATGTTAATTGGATTTATGAATGCCTGCTGAAAAAAAGAAGAAACTGTACAGATTTCCCATTTGCAGGGAAACAATCAAAGGAACAATTTCTTGTGCATCTCACTGATGAAGAGATGAGGAAATAATGGATGAGTCACTTTACATTATGATTCAAAATTCTTAAAATAGAAGAGATGAAAACACTGATTTCTGTATGGGTCATATTCATGTAAGGGACTCTTTCTAAGAATCCAATTTGAGTCTTCAAGTGTAGTCCTGCTTCTAATTACCCAACTCCAAGAATAAATCATGATCTCTGAATTGTAATTATACAGATTTGTTGCTATAATTCAATTTGTCAGGTGTAAAATACAAGTGTAATTTCTTCTACCCACTCCCCCCGTAGCCTTCAAAGAGACACTGAACTTGAGCCATTTGATAATTTATTCCATATTGTAGTTTTCACATTTACTATGCATAAAACTTCTGACAGACTTTTCTTCTTTAGAAGGCAATTACATAGGGCCCCAGTTACTCTGCTGACTGATCTGAAAATAAATCCAACATTCATCTCTTGGCTACAACACAGTCAGCATTAGCCACTACCTACTTGGCCTGCAGCAACCAGAGCAGTTCAAGGCAAGCTCAGAATTTCTCCCACCTGTGACAGGGACAAGGAAGAACACAGATAACCTTCAGATTTCCTCCATGGGAGCTTTACCAAGGTTAGTGTTCTGCTGAGTCCCAGCCAACTAACTGGAAACTCTTTGTATCAACTACCCCTCTCTTAGAGAAAAGAGAGATTCAGACATTCAGCTTTGGCACTACCTTCTCTCAGAAACATAGTTCTTCTATGTAAATCATGAACTATAAGAAACCATTATGATGCCACACCACTATATTAAACAATAGGTCTAAATATACAGAATTATATAATATTATTTAGTTATTACTTATTATGTAATTATTAATCTAATATACATATTACAATGTAATCTAAATATTTACACAAAACAATATATATTATATTTTATATGTATTTTATATATAACATGTAAATAAATATATCAAAATCAAAAGCATCAACCCAAAAGCATACTGCTGTATGAAAAGATTCAAATACCTGACCCATTTCCTGGAAATATTCAAACTGTGGAAGTACACACAGTGTAAAAGTTATACAGTGTAAGAGTTCCACAGTGCAAGAGCTCTTTGGGCTGAAGAAGATAAGCTTGATGATTTGTTCCTTATTTTTCCCCTCTTTGGAACAATCTGCATCCCCAGAAATGACAGAGTGCAGCATATAATGCCTTTAGAAAATGCTTGGCTTGAGTTTTCCTTGCCTCTGCATAAAGCTATTCTAATGACAACAAATCAATTCCTCTCTTGGTTGTGCTCCTGAGTACCTTTTAAAAACCTTTCCAAAATTAAGATTATAGACTCCAGCAAGTTTTAATATGAATAAGTGTAATCAATAAAATAATGCTGATAATGCACAAGATTTGTGGAGAGTGAGAGCAAAATATGAATGAGTTTTGGACAAGTTCCGAGTCTATCATCTTGCTTAATTACAACTTGGGTCACTGACTATGAATCGCATGACTCAGCTCGGGAATCCCTACAAAGAAATCCTAAGTAGATTTAATAGTTGCATTTGATTTATTTATTACTCAGAGCTGCAACAAGCCCTATATTTCAGACCCCTGACAGATTAGGAGCTCCCCAGAGAAAGTTGGTGCAGACACGGCTCCTGCCAGCCATCAGCCACGACGAGGGAAGCCTCAAGCATCCAGGAGTCCCAAAATGCTGGGGGCAGGGACAAAATGCAGGACAGAGACAAGCCTCCCTCCCCAAGGAACCTCATTTCAGAGATTAAATTAAAAGCTACTCTCCTACAGATCAAATGCGAGACTGTAACCTTGACTGAAGATGGAAGGACACACAGTCCTACACCTTGCTTAAAAGCACAGCCAAACAAATTAAGGCAGCTCAGTCAAGTTTTGGGCATCTCCAAGGATGGAAATGCCACCATCTCTCTGACCACCTCTTTCCAGTGCTTGAACACCCTTTTTTTTTTTTTTTTTTTTNTTTTTTACCCCCTTTTTTTTTTTTTTTTTTTTTTTTGTTGTTGTTTCTCCTTGTATCTGACCAGGATTTCTCATCTCTTTAACTTATTGCCTCCTATTACACACCTGCAGGACAAGTCTGACTGACCAAAAATTCTCCAAATCTGTCTGGTTTCCCCATTCAAGAACCCAAACAAACAAGGCAGACAGTGCCACTGCCACCATGAACTGGGTGACAATGACAGGCAAACCTTTCTCATGGTTTTTCTCCATTTGGTATCTCCACCTTTTCTGTCTTCCAATATCTTGGATATTTTTGTTTCCTTCACATACCCAGCTGCAATTTCCTTTCAGAAACCAGCACACTGGAAAACTCCCCTTTTCCTTCTTTGCTTCTCAGTTACTTATAAAGCAGGTCCACCTGGGGCACACTTGATCACCATGGGCAGTTGCCTGCAAAATGCTACAGGTAACAGGTTTCATTAGTCTTTTTTAATTATATTGCCTTGACACTTCCATACCCATGAGCACTCAAAGGTGTTTCATAAAGAAACTCTCAAGTATTTCTGACATCCTGTTGGTAGCAAGCTTTTCTCTCTGCTCAACAGGCCATAAGTATCACAACTCAACAAACCCTTGGAAGTGGTCCTTTAAAAGTGCTTTAATCTCTTCCTAATCCTTAATTCTACTTGATTTTTCATGCAAATTCGCTTATTTGCCAAATAAACAGGTGTCAGGTGATTTACTGGCTCATTTGCACAGCAGAAGGACAAGCAAATATTATCTCGATTTTTCTCCCTCATGGAATATTTTCCTTAAAACTATCAGAAAAAAATCAACATTAGTATTAGAATATCAATGCAAAGAAGAAACAAGCCCCATCAATTCAGCAGTACATTCCACTGCTACCCTCAGAGTATTCTGATGCATTAACTATATTTTAAGAATGTTTTAAAAATAAGCAGCAAAAAAGGTATTTTGCTTAAAAAGGCTACTAACAACCTTACTTTATTTGTATAAACAGTTGTTTACTACTCATGTAAAAGAGCATAATATATGCAATTACATTAAGTTTCCAGAATCTCACTTTTAAGCAAGCCTAAAAATCTCTTTTGACAATTAAGAATATTTTGCAAAAATAGAATACTTAAAAAAATTTAAAAAAAAAAAAACCCAACCCTGGAGACTATTGTCACAGTGTGTTATGCTGCAAGTATATGAGAAAACCAGGATTTCTGGCATAAAGCTAGTTATACCACTTCTTTGCCTTTTCTTAAAAGTCAGAAACCAAAGTAAGTGAGTGCTCAACACCTAGACAGACATCTTCCTGTGCTCTTAAACACAGGGAAGAGATTTTGCATTAATAGAATGAATAAATCATTCTTGATGTATCCTGCAACCCACTGTTTTTTCAGTAGTAATGTTTTGGGGTATAAAAGCAACTTCCCCAAACACATATGAAAAATACCACATAATTGTGTAAAAAAAAATAATAACTGCATAAAAATACTACTTAACCACACAAAGTAAAATTTACCTTTGCTGATTAATTGAAGTCTGTTGGTCCAGAGAAGCTTATTGCTGTAGTCACAAGCAGACTTTGAATCCCTTGCCTTTTCCAAAGGCCACACCAGCCAATTATGCCTTGCCCAGCAGGAGCCTCTCCAGAGCCAGTACCCACATACAGCAGAAGTGACCTCCCCACCCTCCCTGCCCACACCTCCAGGAACTCATCACCACCCCTCCACTCGCCCCCAGCAATGAACCCAGGGGTTAAGGAGGGGACGGGACACAACACTGCAACACTACACACTGGTGTTTCCTACCACAGAACAACATGGTGCTGAGAAGGGCAGGAAACAAGCCTGAAAACTGGGAACAGGTTCAGACCCAAGCACCAAGCCTGGGGCAGGCAGATATAGGGAACCAGTAAGGCTTGAGGACATCTTTGTCTGTGCTGTTCTCTCTCACGATGAAGCCAACTGTTTCCAACGGCAGAAGACCAATCATTCTATGCAATTAAACATCTGTAAGCAAACTTCCCTAAATAACTATACATTTCAAAAATGACTAGCTTAAAAGCAACAGAAGTTTCTTACTTTATGGATTTAAGCTGAAGTTGTTTCACGGATTGCTTGGCTAGACCCCTGTCTGCACAACAACCCTACACAGACCCAAGCACGTCCCTCAGTTTTAACTCCAGACATTTTACAAAATCCATTCGATGAAGGAGTAGTCGATACACTATTCTGTAATGGGTATTGTGGTTTCCTGTCAAGAACACATTTAGCAGAAATTAAATACTTAGAAATTGCAGCTATTTAAGCAATTACATTCTGCCATGTAAGTCAAGTTGTAAGAATATTTATTGAAAAAAACAATCCACGAACTTCATGGACACCTACACACAGAAAATACTTTATTTTTTCTTTTTTTCTTTTTCCCAAGTTACAGTTGTTCAGGACTTTGGGCTGGAAGTGACCTCAAAGATCATTTTTCCAACCCTTCTGCCAAGGGCAGGGACAACTGCACTGCTTTTATTTACTGTGGAAGTATGTTACCAGTTAGATGGAAAGGAAGCAGCTTTCCTAGCCTGGAAATTCATTTCTATAAGGCAAAGAGGCAAACTTTAATGGATGTTTTGCAGCACCAAGAAAACAATCTGACCAAGAATTAGCCAATATAAGTATCTATCTCAATAATGTATCTCTAAACTGGCTGTGAGAAATCTTGCAACATGAATATTTAAGTTTGGTTGGGTCCTAGAGGAGATAGCCTGATAATTTGTTATTCAGGGAAAGAAGCCTCTCTAAAAATATAATTTTCACACAAACAAAAAATCATTTTACAGAAATGCAAACCAGCACAGTCAGACAATAAGCCTGACGAGCCCTAAATCATTTGTACAAACCAAGAATATCGATGAGCTTCTAAAAACAAACAAAAAAACCCTCTCAGTTTCTCAAACCAAATCTCAACATTTTCCAAGATATTTCAAGAATTCCAAGACAAGCTCCTGCTCTTTACCATATACAGTGGGGGGAGCAATGCCAGGCAGGAGATCAGGACATCACTCTCCAGGTCTTATTTGTGGATTTGTTCTTACAGCTGTGGAGGAAGAATTTGCATTTCCTTTCTGACATCACTATCTGTGTAGCTATCACCATTTAAAATTCCATACTAAAAATATTTTGAAAATTAATCTCTAGATTAATTAAAAGAAGAAAAAAAAAAAAAAGGATTCCATGGAAATTCATGTTCACGCAAAACTCAGATGGTAACATCCTCTGCCAAGGTAAAAAAAAAACCTCTGCCCACTCTGTACCCCTGCCATGGCCAGTCCTCAGAGGAAAGGATTTGTAAACATATTTTAACAAAACAATTAATTACACTATGAACTAAAAATTCTCATTTCCTGACACCTTCAGACTCTTCCTTAACTCTACTGAACAAACGAGGTTAAACATGACAAATATTGTGCCTCCTTGCGAGTAAATGTTTTTGTTTACTTTGTGGTTTTTTTAAACAACAGTAAGTCACAGCTCATCATATAAGAGTCTCTCAGGAACGCTGGAGAAAAAGTATTTGTTTTCATTCCAAAAATGCGTGGAAAAATAAGAGGGTCTGACTAGTATTTGTTTATAAGGGACTGTCCAGATACAGCTGAATTAGGAAGGCTCACTCCCTCGCCCATGTTTACATTTGAATCACCAAACAGCAAAAAATCAACTTATTTTCCACCACCACGATCAGGCAGCATTAAAGAATCTCTCTATTAACTGTTATAGGATATTTAATAAGAGAAACTGCTCTGGATTGATTTTGTGGGATTATTTTAGTTTATCCCTACATATCAAGAGGCATCTATTCAATGGCTTCGATTTTTGCAGAGAATAGTTGTTCCTGCTGGCATGCCCTAAGTGCCATTCAAAACAAGGAAATATTGCAATTGCCACCACTTAGAGGCACCCAAGATCTTGCAGCTACTTAGTCAAGTCCTACACAAAAACCTGAAAGGCCACTCAATACACAGTATCCTCCAAACCCACATCTCAGAGTTAACCAGTTTATTCAAAGGTGAATTCCTACTGATAGGAAGGTCAGAAAAACCTGCATGTTCCTAGAGCCTCCACGAAAGGTGAGACTTCTAGGACTGCAACTTTCATCTTGAAAAGGTGTAATAAAGTTTAATAACATCAAAATTTGAAGTTTTGAAAATACAGAAGCCAACATGCTGTTTTCCAGTTAGCAATGTGGTAAAACAATGTGGAAGCAACATTGTTTTCCAAGTGTGAGCAACGTGTTCAAATTAATGTTGTGCATCTCTGAGCGAAGAGATTGCTACGGATATTTGTATCAGAAAATATTCAAGGCAAAGGCTCTCCTCAGATTTGCTCTTAAAGGCCTTGATCTGAAAAAGCTAAACAAGTGTACTAATTTAACCATGGTAATAGTCTAATTACATTCAACAGAATACTGATGTGTTTGAAGCTTACCATGCATTTAATAAGCTTTTACAGTACAAAAGTCTGCCTTTTTACTGTGTCAGTAATTGCTCTGAAGCACAGGCTGCCCCAGTTTAAATCTCCTCCACACTGGACTCCTGCTCCTCCTATTTTTTTGGAGAAGATGGCAGACTTATATGGAGTTTGATGGACACAGGAGTGCTGCATCTCACTGCACAAGGCTTCAGATCTCTCAGAATTGCTCTGGAAAGGCACTTAAGTCATGATAGCTTCCTGACCACTCAGCTCACCCAAACACCTCTGCTGCTGATGTTTTGAATCAGGACTGATACAGAGTGCCTTTTAAAAATAAACCAAGTCACTTGAGTTCATACAAATGAACTCTAGAAGTAGAACACAGTTATGATTTTATTGTTCCTCAGACTTTACCAGTCTATTTTGTTGTCTTCTGAGTGCCTTGTGATTTACATGATTCTTATTAATTATTAAAATTAAATTAGGCAGACTTTATTTTGTCACTTTAATATTTTAGAGCTAGGGCTGTTCAGCTTTTCTCACAGAAAAGATATGAACATTTTCAAGTTCCAAACTCAGGTCAAAAAAAAAGCATTAGTAGATCCACAGGGAACAAAACCATTGCTGAAAATAATAGGTGAATTTCCCCCCCCCCACCTTGACCAATACAACTACAAGCCTAACAGCTCTACCCTAGAAACTCTGCAACACTCAAGTACATTCCTATAGTTCTATTAAATTCTGCATGTATAAGGTATAATTTTTAAACTGCCCAGCTACTGGCAATACAAAATATAGCAAACAGAATTGCAGGACCTGTTTTTGCCAGTATTTAAAATAAACTCCTGGTAAGTATTGTTTATTTTATATACGTACTAGAGGACTGGAAATCGGTGGATGTTTACCCTGATTATGCAGAATTACAACTGAGGTATTCATGATGAAAGCTGTTTTACAGGTGGTTTACTGCTTTTTTCCTGTAGTAGTGTATTGGCATTTGTAACAGGAATTCTCATAAAATACATTTTTATGTCCACCACAACATATTTACTTTAGTTGATGTGGAAATACAAAAATATTCTACAAAATGTAAAAGAACTAAAGACAACAGACAGCCTGAACAACAGATGGCACATTCAGAAGACACTTGTGTGTCAGTATTTGAACTCAGTGGAGATTTTATAAAAAAAGCAGAAGCACGTCCTAGGATTTCTAAAAGAAGTTATAAACATATCTATATATCTGAAGTCCCCTGTGTACATCTTTTTAACCGAAGTATAAACCTCCATATATATGCATATAGACAGGTCATTGCTAGACCCAGTAATAGATTCTGGTGTTTGGTGCTTTTGGTCCTTTAACCAACCACTTACCAACAACCAACCAATTTTTGATCTTATCTACTTTCGATCTGGATCAAAAAGACACTTCAAACTGGAGTTGCAGCAGCAATTTACACCTCAGAGAGGTCTAAACTTTTCACTGACCTCCTCGGCCAAGTAATAGCACTTTATTCATTCTGATCACCATCAGAGAAAATGTATTTGTCCAACTAAAAGAAGGGAAGGAGCCCTACACAGCCAGTTCTCCAGCACTGTAAATCTCAACAAAACAGACACAGAGCCATTTACACCAGTGCAATATTTTAAGATGAAATAGCAGATATTCAGCCACCAACCCTGTACCACAGCTTCTCAGAAGACCAAAACATCAATTCTCTTGCTGACCAACCACAGATTGTACATATTAGATGGGATAATACCTTAAAATGGTTTAGTTTATGTCCTGAAAGGCATTTTAAGGATTTAGAAAATCACCTGTGGTTGTGGCTTCAAACAACTGATTTCTCTCTCCAGAGAGCTATTTTTTCATACAAGTTTCAATACTTTTTGAGATCATAAACTGCCAGACCACAGCAAGGAAGGAAGACAGCAAGGAAGATGAATTACAAAGAAAGACTACTGTAATTTGGCATCAATAACATAAGGCCTAAAAATATAACACAGTGAGTGCATTAAAAGTTCAGGAGATCCATGGGCAAAACGTAAGAGTTCGTAGCAAACAAATTTCTGTAAAATGCTACTGCTAAAAAGAATAGCCTTGGGAAAAGCTTCAAAGTCACCAAGTATGAACTCTGACAAGAAATGGCCAAGCAATCAGGCCAATATTAATTGATTAGAACACCAAGGCATACATAAATATAAAAGAAAGAGCATTAGAAATCTGTAACACCATTGCATAGTACTGACCTACATGGTAAGTTTTGAGTTTCTTGTTCATCAACCATCTGCCCCACAAGGACCAGACAGTAGCTGGTTCTCTTAGACAGTACACCAACAAAAAGCCCATTCAAAGAGGGGCCACAGAGCACTTCAGTAGCAGATTAACTGTCATTAGGAGAGTGTGCATATTTGAAAGATATGTCAGACAGCATAAATTGCAGTGGGAGGGGGCACAGCCTTATCCAACACCCCAAGTACCACCAATTTCTTTTAACCATATATCTTCTGAAGTAACTTTTTAATAAGAGATTTGAGGCTATTCTTCCACAAGTGCTGAGCCCATTTCTCATCAATTCATTATTCAAATTTACCTTCCTGATAAGGAGCAGCAGATTACAATGGAGTAAGGGGGCTCTACCCAGTTACCCAGCGGGGGAGCACATGCTCTGGGTACTGTGCAAAGCTGGGCTATCAAATACCCACAACTATATGTAAATGCACATTACTTCATTTCCCACCACCACCTCCCTAAAGGTTCCTTAATAGGCTTTTTTTTTTTTTCTTATTTTACTTAATTAAAGCACTTTTTTACTGTAACCTGTTTTCTCAGCTAACCTAAATCCACCCTTTCCTTTGTTCCCCCTTATGCCTTTCACTTCACTCTGAGCTTAGGTTTTCCCCATATATCATCTCCTGTTGAGGAACCAAACTGTGGCTTTTCCATCCTTCTCCCACTTCACATCTTTATCCCTCAGCCACTTCTTTCACCTCCCAAATAAGCCCATCCCAAACCCCTGCACTCAGTAGGCATTACAGGTATACCTGCCTTAGAAACTAAGTAACAGAAACAATGTTATTCCATCTTTTCTACCAAAAAGTAACTCTCTGATATTCTCTGAAAAAGACTTTTATAGAAGGACAAGGCTTTGTGCTTCATGTTCCCTACCAGCTGAGCAAAGGTTTATAGCTCTTTCTTTTGGTTACCTTCTGGGAGCTTTGAACCAAAACTTCATAAAGCTTTAAATGACTCTTTGTGAGACAGGACACAGGCAGAGGACAAACACCTGCAGGGACAAACAGTCCGGGAAAATGTTTCTCGGTGACCTCTATTGGAGAGCAGGGTAGAAAAAGATGAGTTTCTGGTGAATAGCAGGTCACTCCAGAATGGGACAGTAACCAAAATGTCCAGGGAGTTTCCTCCCCCTGAAACCAGTTCCAGGTTTGAAACTACACCACATAAAATCATCTTGAAAGCACAACTTCATCATTTGATTAGAACCAGCACTTTCCTACTTGCTGTGAAATTCTACTGTAGCATGTACAGTCATCTTTATTTCTAGACAGAGTGTGGTGGCAGAACTGTGAAAGAGAATCAAAGCTTAACAAATATGAGTTTTTTTACGGAAGCAAGGAGAGGTTGTTCTCAGGTTCTCAGTTTACAAGGAAGCAGTGATTTTGGAACGTTTGGAGCATACATGAAGAGACAATGAATACTTTACAGCAGAATAGGAAAATATGTCTGAGTCACAGCAGCTGAAAATTTCTGATTTTTAGCTTTACAAATTGCTGTTTCTCCCAGTCTTATCCTAGGAAGGAAGATACTAAAGAGCATATTAAAAGGCTGTGTTCTTATTGGAACTTCTAAAAACATACTCTGTATTAGTAAATATTTTCATCCTTTTAAGTCTGAAAGTTTATTTACAGTGAAAACGACCGATCCTCTGAAACAATGTAACATCTGATTTTCCCATTGAAACTGACTGACAGGTACTCCAGCACCTCAGAACTATTAGTCTGAATCATACAATCAGCCTGTATCACAATCCAGCAGTATCTTTATCTCCTAGAAATTAAAAATAGCCCGAAAGAAATAGAAGTCTTGGTGTCTGCATTTATACTATTTCTTTCATAGTGAAGGACTTCATTTTGCTGACCACAGAGCCAACATCAAGAACTCTTCCTTTCCAGCCCAGGAGAAACTTTGTCAGTTACACTGCCCACTGCCCACACATACATTTTTTGGTCACAAATGTTTTTTACCAGTAAATAAATTAATTGGGAATGTTGACAATACAGGGCTGCCTTCTTTGTCACAGGGAAAAAAAAAATTAATAAAATACTGCTGAAGCAGAATCCATTATGCACTGCAAGACAATACACAGTCCAAAAGTTACATCAGAGTATTCTTAGTTCTGCCAAATACATCTTTAGTGAAATTGCTCAGTAGAAATATTTCTACAGTAGGTCTTGCTTTTGCAACTGTAACAGTGAAATATTACACATATATTGCCATCTCATGGATACTACAAATACTTGTTTAAAATTCCAAGAACACAATCCCTTGCAGAAAAATATGCAGAATCCACAGCAAGTAAAATCATAAAGATTTACAATGTGAAAGCAGGAACTTCACATTTGAAACGGTCCAAAAATCTGCCTCAGATTCTCTCGTAGTAGTTACTATTTTTATGACTTGGCTCAGACCCACTTTAATCTCTTTATTTAGGGAGAAATTGCAAGCTTGCCAACTCTAGCAAATGTTAAGTACTTTAGTAAATTCGCCATCAATATAGGTCGTGCATTCGAGGGAACAAGGATGTGATGAGTAAGTTCTGCTCCATCTCCTCCAAAGAGGATTTCAGAACAAGGCAGTGATGGGAGACAGAGATAAACAACGTGGCTAAGCCCCTCTTTCAGCTCCATCCTCCTCTCCAGACATCTGTCCACACTGTTGTGCCGTAATTAAGATGTTACGTGATGCAGCTCACCCAGCCCGCTGTTATCCTACATCCCTTTTATCTGAGCAGGCAGGAGAGCACATGTATTGCCAATGCTATTGCGTCGTCACTCTTCCATTAAAGTTCAGTAACAGCACTAAGCGAGTCCAAGCAAGTCAGCAAAATCATAGGAAACCTAATAGATGTAAAGATATCTAAGTATGGGGGATGGTACACTAACAGTTCGAATAGCCTGTGCAGACCTTCCGGAGCATCTAATCAAACTGCCTAAATCCACCAAGTCCTTTCAAACCCCGAGGTTCGCTTTTAAAAAAAACTTGGCAGCCAACAAACCAAAACCTGTATCGTTTCTAAAGCTGTGCTCGAACAAGCGCGCCTCTCTACCCGAAGGGCTCGGACAAGCAAGTAAACAAGTTTCGGGTCCTTCCTGCACTTCCCTGGGCAGGACCTCGGTCTGTCCCCGCAGGGTGGGGACATGGCAGAGCCTCCCGGAGGGGGACACAGGAGGGACACCCCCGCCGAGGGACGCGCTCAGCCGAGCAGCGGCCGCCTCTCCCCGACCTCCCCCGGGCTGCGGAGCCCCGGCCCTGCATCTTCCCCGCCCAGAGGGGTCCCCGGGCTCTGCCCCCGGAGGCTCGGCCACCGCGGCGGCTCTGCGGGGACACCCCGCACCTGCCCCGGCCGGGAGCGCAGGGCATCGCATCCCCCGGCTGCAAAGGATGGGGCGGGCGGCCCCCGGCTCCCGCTCGCCCGAGCCGCCGCTGTGAGGAGGAGGAGGGAGGAAGGGGAAGGCAAGGGTAGAAGGCCGTTACCAGAGTTTTGTTCCCGTTCTTGCTGAGGGGGCCGCGGAAAACTCCCTTGATGTTGCGAAAGTGCCCGTTGCTGAGGTGCGCGGAGCTGATGACAATGTAGTAGCACTCCATGGGGCCGGGGCCGCCTCCTCAGGCCGGGCTCGGCGGGGCTGGGCGGGGAGG
>VYZS01064846.1:0-15465 GCA_013400695.1 Neodrepanis coruscans
CCCAAGCCATTCTAGGATTCTTTGATTCTATGACCCCAGAGCACAGTGCCTGGGGCCACACACTCCCCAGACTGGCTGATCCTGCATTGTACAGCACTACATGTTGGCACCATGGTGCGTCACAACTGTGGGAGCCCTCAGCCACGTGCACTGGCTGCAGGCACACGCACACCTGGCACAGTATCTCAACACCGCACGCAAACGGAGCCATTACCACTGCTGCCTGCAGCATGAGTGCCTTGCAATTAAAGGAATGAAATGTTTATACAGGAATAAATCTCCGTTAATGAGGAGAATCCTGCTCCTGCCCTGACAGGCTCTGAAAAAAAGCAAGGAACATGGGGGAAGGGAGAAGGTTCAAATGTGCCCCGCTCCCAGTCAGCAGCCAGGCCTGGGGAGGGAAAGGGAAGCAAGCCAAGGCAGGTGGCTGGCTATGTGCAGGAGTCACCATCTTTGATTTCTCTTTCTGGTTTCCCCCACATGCAGTCAGCAAGAGAGACAGTCGCCTGGCTCAGGCTCACAAGGTGTTTGAGATGTTTCCTTCCATGGGAAAAGGATTGCACCTGGCTCAAAGGTTTAGGAAGAGCAGAAGTGATTTAGACAGAGTGGGGACACACTGCTTTGGGCCCTTCCACCTCGATGGCCTGTCCAAAACAGTCCTTTCCTGCAGCTGGCAGCAGAGGCTATGCAGGAGGAAATCCCTGTGCAGGTCATTCTTGCTCTCCTCCATTCCTCAGAAACACTGCACTAATCCCAGTCGCCTGCCTACACAGAGACACAGAATCCAATTAGCTTGAAATCCTGCTCTGGCTCCTGCACAGCATCTCCCTCTCACAGAGTTGTGGAGCTGCAGAGATAAACAGTGCATTAGGATTCCAGTGGGCTCTGGCAGGAAGGATGGTTTTGGAAGTGCAGTGCAAGCCCAGGGAATGAGCACCCATGCACCTTTCCCAAGCACCTCCCTCCACCTCTTCCTCCTTGCTCATCCTGCAGCTCCATTCTCTCAGCTGAGCCTGGCTGAGCAAGGTGGGAGCCAAGGGCTGAGGCTGGAGCCAGCTGTTCTCCAGACTAGCAAAACCATCCCAGGACCTTCATCTTTGCTGTGGGAGGAAAATCTTCTTGGGGCTCGATGGCCTAGAGAGTCTCCTGGCTCCTGGGAGTGGCCAAGGTGGGCTCAACTCCTTACCAGGGCATCTCTGTGTCCAGAGGTCCCTTCAAAACCAGCATATCACCCTCAGCTCACTTGTCCCTCCTCCAGCAGGGAGTGGCTCTCTGGGATGATCCAGGGGACAAAGCAGGTCACAGCCCCACAGAGACAGTGGAAAAGATATTGAATGGGCATTCCTTCTCTGGACAAGCCGAGCACAACCTTTAGCCAGAGCCAAGCAGAGTGCAGGGCAGGGGGTACCTGTTGCTGACTCTGTGCCAGACCCTGGCTGGACTTATGGCAATGAGTCTTCTGGGCCAGATGTTTCCATTGCCAAGCTTGCTGTATTCAGATGCTTCCTTGCAACCATAGTAAATTACCTGCTTTGCATTTTGCAGCAGCAACTTAACAGTATTAATTCATTGTGTTCTGTCTTTAACAAACACCATTATCATATCACCAGCCAGGATTATGCAAATCCTGCAAAAGGAATTATTTCTCTGCCCAAAGTCACCTTGATTTATCAGTTTTAATCCAAAATGAAATTATAAATTGCTTTGGACAAACTGCTAAACACATGACCACACCCAGGGGGCTGTGATGGCCCCATAGGGCACCCTGCACACCCAGGACAGGCACACCTAGTGACCCTTCACATCAACAGATGACACAGGGGCAGCTCTGTGCTGGCCCCCACTAAGTCCAGGTTGACCTGGACCTAGAGCTGGGGAAACAACCCCCTGTAAAATACTCTTGGGATAACTCCGTGGATCCATTCCCCAGGCACAGGGCCATGGGGCAGGACTGAGGCTGTGCAGAAGTACAGAATCCCAGAATCATTAAGGTTGGAAAAGACCTCCAAGATCATTGAGTTCAAGCTTTGACCAAACAATACCACATCAACTGACCCATAGCAATAAGTGCTATGTCAAGTCTTATTGAACACTTCCAGGGATGGTGACTGCACCACTTCACTGGGCAGTCTGTTCCAATGCACATGAGCCTGGCAAAAAGGAAACTTTGCAAAATTGCATTAAGGATTGTTCTGTGGCTGCCACTGGTCTGCTCTCATCCTTGTCACTTCTTTCCAGGCCACCAGGCAAGCTGAGCCTGTGTCACACATAACAAACTGGTGTGTCCTCCCCATGCATGTGGGGATGCTGCTGGGCACCAATAAGCAAACCTGCATCCCACTCCAGGAATGACTTCTTTAACAGGGTCATCAAATAGCATAATACCTTTGGCCATATTTTCCTTTGCTGCAGAGATAAAGGCTCCCTGCTCCTCTGATGTGGGTAGATCTGGCCACAGCTGCCCCTCAGCATGTCAGGAAACACTTCTATGATTAAAGGTAACCTTTTTCCCATTATTTATCAGCAATTTGAGCCAGTATTCCAGCAGAGGGCAAGAACAGGACCCTAATAAGAAGGGAGGACTTCTCTTTTTCAGGGTAGACAGCAAGCCCCTGCAACCTGAGCACAGCCTGCTCTTCCAAAAGGAACCAGGCGCTTGGCTAGTGCTGTGCCCTGACAGCCAGCAATTACCTTATGTGTTCCAGCTCAGTGCAGAGGGGCTATTCTGAAAAAGAGTTCTGCTTCAGATTCAGATTCCATTAACCAAGGATGGTAGCTCTGTAAGAGCAGCAAAAACTCTCCAATTAGTCCTAAATAATTTTTACTTTCAAACTCAATGTGTTCTGGCAGATGAAGAACCAAGGGCAGCAACTGTGTCTAGGAGCAGGACCATGACAGCAAGTTAGTGCACTAAAAAGCCATTGATGGGTGGACACTCAGCACCCCTTGTGCTTATGGCTCAGACTTAACTCTAACAGAAACGGGAAATTCCTACCAAAAAAAAATACTGTGACAGACACAAGGATAAATTCAGGCACTGGCAACCTATGGTAAAAGACAACTAAGTAAAAGAGAATTATCCCCAAACCAAACGCTGGAAAAAAGACATTTAAAGAAGTCCCTGCACTGTGCCTGGACACCCATTGCTGGCACACACATGCCTGGGCTGTGGCTTGCAATCTGCACCATGAGAAAGTGTTTCATCTGCCTTCAGCCTCACCTGCTCTGGGCCAGGGAAGGAGTGAACCCCCAAGTTCTGTAAGAACAGAGCTGGGTACAGGGTGCCTGGTGATGTGGGGTGTTTCAAACCACAAACAAAGGCTGTGAGAAGGAATTGAAAGAGCAACTTGGCCGCCCCTGGACAGAGCCTGAGCACTGGTAGGAGACGCCTCCACCTGGCACAGCAAAGACTCAGGGTTCAGGCTACCCACAGACTCACAATCACTCTCATTCCTGTTCAGACATGTTCACCGTGAACTCTCCTTGATCTACTTGCCCTACCCCTCATCTTCCCACCTGTCCTTTCCAGTAGAGCCTGATGTCTCCTGATCATTTCACACCTTTACTCATGCAGTCCTAAACCAGGCTCTGCCAGGCAGCCACTGTCCTCACAAGGTCAGAGGGAAGGCTTGAGAAACCACATCTTCTGGGCCTTGTTTCCAGAAGTAGCCAGTCCTGCACAATTTCCAGCTGCGACAGTCCTTCTCCATGGGTCCTCTCAGAGGGGTCTGATGTGCTGACGATGGGGACAAGGGAGGCCAGAGGCTGGGAAGGTGGGTACAAAGCTGGAGTATGGGAGGGATGCAATGGCAGAGACCAAAATAGGGAAGGCAATTCAATTTTCAGAGGCTGTCCCACCAATTCAGCTCAGAGAGACGATAAAAAAGCCATTTCCAGCGATAGGCACCCTAATCCCCAGTCATCCTGTATTTCCATTTTTGAGAGGCACTATATCCAACAGGGAGGCAGTTTCCCATCTAGGTTTGCTAGAAGGGACAGCAGTGGATTAAATACCAATTTTTCCAGCACTGTTTAACACTTTCTTTGCCTTCTCTTGCCACTTATGCAAGTGCTGGATGCACAGGGCAGTGGAATGACTGCTGTGCTGTACGCCACAAAGGAGAACAGAGCTGGAGACCTGTCCCAGGCTCTTCCCAGTGGCCTGAAGTCTGAGGAGACAGAGAAGAGGGGACAAAACTAGCACTTATCAGCAGTGCAGGCAGAGCAGCTTAGATCAGGAATTTATTATTGCTCAAGGCAGGACTCAGATTCAACTGTGGCACAAGTCACGCAGCTAAGTTTACATCCCGTGTCAAAACTATTAGGTCCAAAATGCTTCAAGTTTGACTTAAAGCTACACTTACAAGAACAGAGGCACCTAGAGAAAGAAGCAAACTACACCAAGGATGGCCAGGCTCACCATGTGCCCCCCATTTCCATAATTTAAGCATATTGGTGCAAGTGCAGACTCCAGCTTACTGGGGAGAAAAACCAGCACAGATGTAGCAGAGCGCACTGGCTGAAGAGGGACTGATTGGCACAGAAATGAACCAGAGGTAAATAACCTCACTGTCTTCAGCAGGGCCATTCTCAGCACTGGACAGCAGTGTCTTCCCCTACAGCTGTATCCCAGGGCTGCTCCGGGCAGCCTCCAAGGATGGTTTGTGTCTGTTTCCAGCAGTCCTGGACCTTGGTGTTAGCAATGACTCTTACAAGAGCCATCTAACTTCCAGCATCAAGCAGAACTTCTCCTGCCACTGGGAAGTCACTGAGCCACAGCATTCCTTGAAAGCCAGCACAGCCTTCCGTCATATGCCTGTAGCCAGCCCTCTGCATTTCCACCATCCATCCCAGCCCTCTTCCTCATTCCACTACCCTCATTCTGTGCCATGTTTCTCCATTTATCCCCACTTCCTGATCTCAGGGCTCACACTCTGAATCAGTCCTTCAGGCAGCTGATGGGCCTGAGGCTTCTAGCCCTGCTCCACTAACATAACCAATTGCCCTGGCCTTGACATTGCACACAGCAGCTCCCTCCCAGACATCATAAAGCTCTTCCACAGGGTAGGAATAAAGACTTAACATTTTCACTTAACGTCTCCAAACCCCTCCCTTGACCCCTGTTATGAACTAAATCAGTGAGTTTTGTTGGAAAGGGGAGCCCCAGACAGCTGTTGCCTCACAAACTGATGAGGCCTCTGGTGCTGAGCTTGCAGGAGGGAGCACTAGTTGCCCTGTAGTCAGAGCTCTCCCATCACTCCACATGGCTCCAGTACCAACCACAATGGTCTATTCATCACCCACTAAACAAATGGAAATTTAAGGGCTCGTGGTTCTGAAACACAGAAAACAATTCCCTGTGCATTTTTACAGTGCTGTAATTTATTGGATCAGAAATGATGAATGGCAGCAGGAGGGGGCTGGGCCCAGCACACAGGGTCTGTGCTGATGAAGTGGAAGCCAAAGAGAGATGTACAGCTGAGGGCAGAGACTGGAAAACCTCCCAGGATTGCTGCTGCATGGGGCTGGGGGAACACCACCATCTGCAAAGACCAATATCCTCTTACATCTTGCTACCCCACCACTCAGTGCAGGATTTGTAGTGGAGGCTTCTGTAAGAAACATCCACATGAGGAAGAAGATTGTTGAGCACTGTGCCAGCCACGCCTGTTCTGTGCTCCTGAGAGGCACAGCCTTATGCTTTCCAGGCAGCCCTTGCTGATGGCTTTGCAGATTCAAGGCACAAGCAAGAAATAGAAAAAACGCTTCATCCCTGGGGAAAGAGGAGCACCTGGTGGAAAGACAGAGAGTAAACGTGAGCACTATGGCTCCTCCCCCATGTAATCTCCCAGCTCTGGAGTCTGAGCTGCATTCAGCAGGAATTGAAACCAGGCTCTTTAACGCAGGTGCCGATTACTGCCTGTTAATGCAAGGAGCTCTGATAGATAAAGCAATTACCCAGCTCTGCAAGGCTGGAGAAGAAAAAATGAGATGGAAGGGCTACTTATGCTAGTGTGGGTCTTGCAGGACAGCTCTCTGCCTCAGCAAACTCTCCTGCAGTGTTGGACTGTGCAGGTTCTTGCCCTCCAGCTACATCCTTCCTGCATCTTCACGTGAGTGAAAAACGTGCCCTTGCCACACAGAAGAGAACAGTGTTCTGAGTTTCATTTATTCAGCACTGCTGAGGTCACACCTGGAGCACTGTGCCCAGAGCTGGGCTCATCACTATGAGAGACATGGACATGCAAAGGGCCAGAAAGATTATGAAGGGGCTGGGAGCACCTCATACATGGGGGAAGGCTGACAGAACTGGGCTATTCAGCTGGGAAAAGAGAAGGCTTAGAGAGAAACTTGTCAATGGATATAAATACCTGACAAGAGGATGGAAAGAGGACATAACTAGGCTCTCTTTAGTGGTGCTCAGGGACAGAGGCAATGGGCACAAACTCAAAAACAGAAGATTCCTTATGAACACTAGGAACCACTTCTTCCTTGTGAGGGTGACCAAGCACTGGTACAGGGTGCCCAGAGAGGTTGCAGAGTCTCCATCCTCGGAGAAATTCAAAGCCAACTGGACATGTTCCTGGGCAGCAGCTCTAGCTGGTCCTGCTTGAGAAGGTGCATGGACAAGATAATCTCAGAGGTCCCTTTCAACCTCAGTCATTCTGTGATGGCGACCTCCAACCGTTCACATTCCTTGTTTTCTGCTATTTCTCTGCCCTTCTTGGCCAGCGGCCTTTTATCCTCCTCTCTGCTCAAAGCCCTCCCTTTCTTTGCCTTTCTAGGGGTGGTGTGGCAGTGAGGAAGGTGACTGATGCAAAGGTAGTCTAATGATGATGGGGAGAGGACAATGATAGATGCAATTCTCAGCAGAAGTTTCCAGAGGCTGTGAGCATCAAAATCTGCATACCCCACCAATGAGGAAAAAAAGGAACCTTAGTGCAGGTGCATCAGTCAGGGGCAATTATTTACCACTGCAAATACTGCAGATAAATGTAAAAATCTTTACAGCCCTAGGCTGGTGGTAACCAAACTTCCACCTGTCTGCACCCTAAGCTCCCCCTTCACCACCTCACAAAGGCAGCAACCACAAACTACAACCACTAACTACATAATAAAAACTAGAGATGTTCAGCTGAAACAAGAAATGAAGCACATCTGGAGGCCGCCCTACTGCTGGGCATGAGGCCCTGTGTTGCTGCTCTGCTTTGCTACTCCTGTGTGCTTTGGAGACAGGCTGGCTTCCCCACAGTAAACTTGCTGATGTTACATACCTTCTTTGCTGGGCAGAGAACCAGAGGAGTGCAGAAGGGTCTGCAGGGACACTTTCTCCTCGCCCTCAGGATGTTTTTGATATTGAAATTTTAGCAGGAAGCCAAGCATCTGTTCTTCAAATAACGAGGTCTCCCAGGAGAATGGGTATTGAGGCAGAATCATCACACATGTAAACACCTGGTCTTACAGGCAAGAACAGAGTTTGCGGAAGGAGTGCAGCACCTCTGAGACTCGTTCAGCTTTGCTTCCGCCGGTTAATTAGTTCAAACACCATCAATATTTAGTGGCAGTCCTCCACTTTCCGGGTATGGCTGTGTGTCAGTGCGTGGGCCAGCACAGACAGGGGAGGTCTGGGTAGTACACACATGTGTGTTCCATCCCCAGCCAAAGGGCTCATCTGCCTGGGGGTGCTGCTGCAGGCACAGCTGGCTCCCCAACACTGCAGTGCTCTAGAATGGTTCCAGCACATTCAGCCTTCACACATCTCCTTTGAGCAAAGGGGGACAGAACCAAACTGTGCCACACAATGGTTGTCTGCTCAAAAAATTACTTCTTCCGTCCCTTCCTTCCCCCCTAAAGCAGCCCCTGACTCGAGGCTTGTCAGAAAATGGTCTGTACAACTAATAAGCTTCACCACTCCCCTCAGATAGTCAGAGAGACCACACTGTGGCACAGAGATCTATTAGAGACAGGAGAAACAGCCCCCTGCCTGTGCACACAGCTAAATTTACCCACTGTTCCCAATCCCAACCCCACTCTATTGATCCAAGCCTCAAACAGCTTCAGAAACACTAAGAGGCCTTGACTACCTCTGGCCAAGGAGTTGCCACCCAAGGCTATTTCCAGAGGCAAACAGGATCTACTGGTGCTCTCAACTTGCACTACCAACCTGTCCATACTTCCCTTCTATCTCCTCAGTAGACTCCAGTCATACCTCTTCACACAGTCTGCACTTCAACACTATCACTACAAGATTGTGCTTTCTCATTTCCTTTGTGCCATTGCTGCAGCACTCCTGTCTCCTCTTCCAAGTCCTTCATCCTTGCCTCTTTTTCAATTTCTGGCACTTTTGATGCACAGTAGGATTTTTTCCTTATATGAAAGAGGGTGGGCAAGGGTTCTTTCTTCCTTTCATCAAATACTGGTGGCCATTCAAGTGAGATGGTCAGTGTTCAATAGAAGTGTTACTGCTTTAACACTCTGCTGCACTGCCCTGCACCGTCACAGTCCCATCCAACCCCTCCTGAGCTTGCCCACAACTCTGCCATGTTCCCTAGAAGCCATCCAGCATCCTAGTTCTACCCCTGAGCAAGACTACATCCAGGTGCAGGGTGAGTCAGGCTGAAGGCAGGACTACAGCAAGCATGAGGATCAGGCCCATCAACCTTCCCTACAGAACTTTTCCAGGAATTGTCCCCAGGGGGTGGGTAGTGACCTCTCACACAGTGGGCATCACTTCAGCTCTTGAGTGTGTTGGGAGGGGAGCCAGGGAACACACGGACATAAAGGAGCCATCCACCATGCCCTGCTGGAGTTGCCTAAAGTGGAACACTGCCATTTTCACAAAGAATCTCAAAGCTTTTACCCTTTCTTGCCAGTTCATGCATGGATCTCTGCTTTGCCCACTGATCTCCTGCACTAAACCAGCTGCTTGCACGAGCTGAGCCTGCAGTATCAGGTGCACCTTCCTACATGTAATCAAGATTCGCTGCAAGAGCTTCAGGACAGAGCTGGAGTTCTCTGGCATCACCTCTATCTTAAAGACAAAACACGACCGGAGCAACAGACTACAGGGCTCTACAGTTCACAAACACAATCAGATTTCATCTTCAAGCACCATGCCTGGTGCAAATTCTGGCCTGGGAATGAAGTCACTTTTACCTTGGATTTAGAGAGACCTAAAATCTCAGTCTGAGAGTTATACAGGAGAAGGATGCCCAAGGTTCAGATCTAGGAGAGTTGAAAGTGAAACGCAAAGAACAGCCACGATATTGCAGAACACGTGCAGAAAGCATTATGGCCCCACATCAAGCACAGAGTATTTCATGCTTGGGGCTCACACCTATTGGTAGGGTAAACAGGGTGAATCCTGCTGGAAGCATCACAAGTCCCAGCTATTGTCAAATCCAGCTAGGGACAGACCAAGTCATTCTCAGCTCCAAGCATTCTACTTGATGCACAAAATCCTTTGGTGTGCCAGCCTCGTGTGAACGTGCTGGTTCAATGGCTTTAAATGAGGAAGCTGCACCACCTGCTGTCTGCTCTGGAGCCAGTTACCAGAACATCATCAAAGATGATCACTAATAACAAGAGTTTTGTTCTTCAGAACCACTTTTTTCTTTAGCAGGACATGCTCTTAATTAAAGTCATCAAGAAAGTTCGTAACTGAAAACTATGAAGCAAGATAACAGAGGGATAGTCTAGTCAAAAAGGTTCAGGTCGCAAACAGAATAAGAGGAGTTCCCTTTAATACCCAGGTCCTGTCAGAAGAAAAATCACACTGTTATCCCCTGGGAAAGTTCTCTTCCAGTCGAAAAACTACAAAAGGTAACACTGAACAAAATTTTCAAAGAGGTGAAAATTCTGACATGCAAAAAACCTACCACTTGCCCAACTTCACTTTGAGGTTTAGCAGAAAAGAAGACACATCTTCAGTCTTGCACTATTCCCCTTTCCTGGATAAGGCTGCAGCACTAAGTGATCCAATCCAATGGGGCAAAGGCATTCTTACAAAAGGCACAATACTAGAAGTCTTCTTAGGATACAGTGCATGAAGGCAGAAAAGTCAGTATGCCTTCTTGTCTGGCACAAATATGAGAGGTTGCAGGAAGATCCTCCTAGTTCTATAGACTGATGATCCTGATCATGGTCATTTTGTGTGTTAGGCCTCAAAAATAATAGGTTATGCAATAGCAAGGTCAGTGTAGGTCTAAAAGGAAAGGAGCTCAAATGACCTCTGCTTGATGAAGCACAGGTACATAATGTACAGACAAAAGGGAATCAGAAAAACAGTTTATTTAAATAACAAAAAATTCCCCCCTCAAAGCCCCACATACTTTCTGATAAGCTTATTGCTCAGGTTATATCCCCTGCAACCCTGTTCTCTCTCCCCTTGGCCTGTAGCACCAGAAGTATTTGTGCGTCCCTGTCCTCCCTCCAACCAAAATCATTTGGCAGGTTTAATTGGTCCCAAATACCAGCATTTAATTCTGTCCTTACTACACACATGGAACATGGAGGTCACCAGGCACAATTGGTCCTTCTCACTGGATCAGCTCTGTAGATTTAGACAGTCATTTGTTCCCACCAGGATGGGAGCTCCTACTTTGTAGAAATATTAAAAAAAAAGAAAGGCATATCTACCTTCTCTTTTGAAGCCAAAGCCTAAACAACAATAAAATCATCCCTGAACCACTCAGCCTACAGTTCAGACACGTCCATACTCATTCTACAGCCCATGGTCTACACTCTCAGTATACAGCCTTCAAGATCCCTTAACAGACCTTCTATAGTATTTCCCTGCCTCATGGGCCGTTCTCTGTCCACTGAAGCAGGGCTTGTCTCCCAAGTTCCTGTGAAAGGAATATTCCCTGTTTCTTGGGCAGCATCTACAAATCCACAGTGTAGCAGAGCAGCAGAATTCCCTCACCAGGCCCTGGCTCTCCTTTGGGTCGTCACAGAGACTTTTGGACCTTCCTCCTAGATAGCTGTCAGGCAGGTTTGGTAAGAACAGAGCAGTGAACTTTGTGCTTCATGTTCAGTCAGTGTTGTGGGGTTTCAACATCCTCTTCCTCCTTCTCCCCATGTTCAGTGTGGTGCAGCAGCAGCTCCAGGTCAGGGGCAGAGCTGGCCTCTTGGTGTGGTTCCAGTGTTTTGTCACCTGCATGCAGACAGCCCGTTTAGTGACAAACTTGCTGGAGTAACCAACAAACCTGATGCTGGCAAGGAGCTGGAACCAGACACAGCTACTAGTGAAGCTATGAGAAAGCCTACAAAGAAAAAGAAAGTGATTTAAAACAATCACCTTTGGAATTCATGGCTTTGAGAACGACATGAAGGGAGATTCCCGACAGACAGACAGCAAAGCCCAGCCAGTTCAAGAGACTGAGGCGGTCTCCCAGTAAATGTGTGGCAAGGAATAAAATGCAGATTTCCTGTGGAAAGTAAAACACATGACAAATGGCAGAGCAGGACCTGAGGAGATATGCATGAGATGTTTTACAGCTCAAGCCTAGATCAAGATGCCAGGCTGCTAAATTTCCATCAGCACATTCTTTCATGCGCACAGAGTTCTAAAAACAGTTTCTAGGAACAAACAACCTGTCAAACTGGGATGTGGGATTGTAAGTCATCTGACTGCATAGCTTGGTAACAGAGGAATCTTCCAACTTCTGGATCAGACAGATTTTACATGTCAGAGTTCAGCTCAAAAGTATGTGCGTTGGGCTCCTCAGAGGAGGGGAGGATGTGCCAAACTAGGTTACAGAGATAGCTCTGACCAGTGGTTTGTTTACACACAGGTCTGATGTAAGAGTTTGCCCTTTTTACCCCTACTCCCTTCCACATCATCTGTTGCTCATGAGGCCCATGTGTTTTAGTCTATCTCTACATTCCAACAAACTGTGGTTATCAATGGTATTTTTTTAAAGAACAGCCACCAGTCTCTGGCCCTTTGCTGTCAGGGACCAAGAGACTTCACTGCAGAGACTGCAAGGCAAAGCATCAAGCTCCTGTGCAAGGAGAACAAAAATAACAAGCAACAATTTCTAAAGATCTAAAGATCTAAGTTCCCCCCACATAAGGCCCAATAGGGATGACTCAGTACTTGCCTTCTAGTATTAGCACAGGAACCATGCCTTACCTTAAAGATGCCAGCAATGGAAAGGGTGAGGCTAGATGTTCTGGAAACCAAGAGGAACTCAGAAAAGCCTAGACCAAAGGCAAGAATTCCACCCAAGAACAGCTTCCCTACCAGAGAGAACAGCATTCCTGCTTCATGGAAATGGAAGAGCTTCTCTGATATGGACAAAGGCAGGCCTAGGAACAAGACAGTGAGTAGCAGAATACCTTTCCCAACTTCCAGGATTCTTCTCAACAAGATGGATGGGGGTGGGCTGCTCACATTCCAGCATCAGGAGGATGTGGAGCCAGTTCTTCATAGCCCTTACTTCCACAAGTGTGGCAGGCTACTAGTCCTATGCACTCTTTAATGATCTGCCAGCATAAGGTAATTCCAGGTCTCTAAATACTTTGTAAAGTTCATAGCTGTTCACTTATCTAAATGAATCATCGTGAACAACAAACTGCTAAGCAATCTCCCAACCACTCTAAAGAGCTATTCCTGCTTTCTCTAATTAACTCACGCACCCTCAAACACCGCAAAGAGTGGGAAGAGCCCCAGGAACATGAGTGGCTGCAGGTGAAACATGATATCAATGGGATTCTGGAGCCCTGAAAGAAGAGAATCAATAACAGACCAGGTAGCAACAAGCCAGGGAATAACATAGCTCCTAGAGCCTTTATTAGCACCATTGCTAGACATACACCTTGTTTTGTGATGCCCACACCTCTACTGCTGCAGACACCAAGCAACCTTCATTACCCATCAACAGATAACCCCTGCCCCAGGTTTCAGACACCTTCTCTTACTGAAGATGTTTTGTTTCTGCAGCAAAGGCTACCACCTCCTTATTTCCCTCCCCACTACCAACACCACCTCCCCCTTCCTAACACCCTACATACCCAGTTCAGCTTTCTGCATAAGTATCTGTGTGAGGGTCCAGCGAATGCCCCCAAGGAAAGAGGCACAGAGCACCAGGATGAACCCCTGTGTGTTGAACTGTGTGGACTTGTAGGTGAACATGAAGAGTCCCCCAGCGATGAGCAGAACCACCAGCAGCAATGTCACCCTCTGCATGAGAGCAAACACAACAGAGATAGACACCTCCTTCCTTTCAGATTCATTCACATAATTGTATTCTTTCTCTACTTACATGTTTCTTGTACATGTACTGGCTATTTCCCTGGGTTTGACCTTCTCCCTGCCTAAAGCATTATGTGGGTCCCTTACCATTTCTTCCAGCTTGAACAGCAGTGAAAAAAGCAGGATGAAGAGAATAGCTGAGGATTTAGTCATCGTGTAGCTGTAAGGACCAAAATACACTGTCAGTCCCCACCAGTGTAGTCCTTCCCAGCAAAGTACTATAAGGAACCAGATCACCCACTTCTCTATGTTGCTACCAGCAAATTATCACAGACTCTGCATGCTGACCCCACTGAGCCAAACACCTATTCAATAAACAGAGCCTGACAAAGCACTTTCCAAACCCCACCAGAGGCTCCCAGGAAAAGTGGTGATTGTACTTACAGGGAGACAGTGACGTACAAGAAGCTCCAGTTACTCAGCCCAATATCCAAGGAAGTTGACAGAGCTAAAGAATCAATGAAAAAATCCTGATGTTAACTGTCTTCCACTACCTAAAAAAAACCCACCACAAAACCCTGCTACATGGCCATAAACATAGAGAGCAGAGCAGAACCAGGGGGAAAAAAAGTTTTGAAGTTAACTCTTCAGTACTAACATTGCTGAGATACTCAAGCTCTTTGTTCCTCTCCTGTTCCCTTTGATTAGTTTGAGCTCAGCACTGCACTCACTGAAACTCACTATGAAAAAGCAAGAAATAACTCTTGCCCTCCCTGTGACTGAAAGTCATCACAGATTTGCAGTCTTTCTTGAATGTGTCAGAATATGGTAACTGTTAAGTCTGAGGGTCCCTGCAAGAACCTTGAAGAAGTAACAATCCCCAGCACACACCCTTAACCCTGGTGCAGATTTTTTGACAGTCTGTTCTCCCTTGTATCCAGGTTTCCTTCCACAGGCAACAGTTTTACTGATTCAGTGGCAGGTAATATTGCTGCAGATGTGGAGAAAGCATTTTTCAAGAAACCATAGGGCAAGTCATGTAAGGTATTGCAAACCTTGACAGAGACCTTAGACCAGATGCTGTTCTGTGGGAGCCAACATAACATACAGCCAAAGAACTGCAGAAGTAGTTACAGTTCTGTGCTCCAAGTAAGAGTTTCACTCCTTGGTTTCAGCTACAGTTCTGTGTACCATGTATGATAAACCTCTCTATTGAGCTTCAAACTAAGAAAGCTGCTGAAATAACATAAATGCAGGGCTTGATACCAGTGTTAAAGAGAAAATGTTACTTGCAGACACAACTTTTCCAAGTACTGTAGAAGACTGTCAGTGTTCTCAAGTGCCTTCAGAAAGATACATTCAGTGTGGTCTCTCCTTGTTCTAACATGTCTTTGTAATGAGCAACGACGGCAGCATGTCTCAAGCTAAAGCTCCAAGTAGCACCTACACTTGCCCTGGACCTGGTAGGTAAAGACAGGGTCTGGAGCGATGGCTGCACCTCCCAGCTCACCCCACCCCAGGGGACCAGCCTTGGCCACTCCAGGACACCAAACACCTCCAGAAGCAGCCAGAGTGCCACAGGCACCTCGAGCAGCCACTGAGAATCACAGAATATTCTGAGTGAGAAGGGACCCATCAGGATCTCTGAATCCAACTCCTGGCCCTGCACAGGACACCCCAAGAATCTCACCATGTGCCTGAGAGTTGTCCAAATGCCTTTTGAATTCAGATAAGCTTGGTACTTTGACCACTTCCCTAGGGACCTTGTTCCAGTGCCCTCTGGGTAAAAGTCCTTTTCTTGATATCCAGCCTAACCCTTCCCTGACCCTGCTTCATGCCGTTCCCTCGAGTCCTGTCTCTGTCACGAGAGCGAAGAGACCAGTACTTTCCCCATCACTGGGGAATGTTGAAGGATGTTGAAGACCACAATGCGGTCTGACCTCAGTCTCCTCCAGGCTGAACAAATCTTTTCACAATGTGGTGCCCAAAACTTATCGCCCCCGGTCCCGTCCCCTCCCTGCCCTCCCCGTCCGTACCTGCGGGGGCCGCCCGGCGAAGGCAGTCGGCCCAGGACAGCGCTGCCCGCGGCCGCCCGGAGCGGCACCGCGCCAGGGCTCGGGCGAGCGCCGCGAGAAGGAAGATGAGCAGCAGGTGCAGCAGCGTGACGAGCAGCGGGAACGGGAAGCTCTGCGGGACCGACAGCCGCTGTCACCGCCGCCCTCCCGCCGCCGCCGCCGCCCCCGCCCCGCTGCCCCGCCACCCCGCAC
>VYZS01064846.1:15513-33866 GCA_013400695.1 Neodrepanis coruscans
GCGGTGCCGGTGCCGGTCGCGGTCCCGCCCGCACGGCCCGAGCGCGCTCCGGGCGGTGCCGGCGGCGGCGGCTCGGTGCCTTCAGCCGTAGTGGTACACGAAGTCGTAGCTGCTCGGCTCCTTGGGGATCGGCGGTGGCGCTTCGGGGATCTGGATGTTCTCCAAGTCCAGGAGCCTTAGCTTCATTTCCATGCTCAGCAGCGTGTCCAGGTCACTCTTGGTCAGCTCACTGGACATGTCCTTCCCCAAGAGAGCATTAAGCCCATCAATCCAGATACAGTACTGTGGAAAATAAAGGGTAATTCACAACTCCAGGCATAAATGAGGGTTTTATGTTGACTCTTTCCATACCTGCAGCCATTAGAGATGCTCCTACACAATTTCAAAACAGTGGTGGGGACAAAATCCACCACTGGGGACCCACATCCAGCCCCAAAACAGTGCCCACAGAGGTTTCCAATGGAAGTTATGAGCCTAGAGGTGTGACCTCATGGCTCCAGGAGAGGGCCAAGAGTTTCTACTGTGGCATAACAAAAGAAAATGCAAACGTATTTTAGGCATCACAGGAAGAAAGAAAGCAGCAGTGCAGACTAGGGGAAATAGAGCAGATTTTTTTTCTTTCTTTTTAAATTAGAAAGGTAACTAAAAAAGTTGATTCACACTAAGCATTGTCAACATATTCTAAGAATGAACCTGGTGGGAGACATCTTGCTGAAGTTTTTAATGAGAAGCAACTGATCCATCTTAATCTCTGACGTTAATTGCTATATATTCAACTGCTTTACCTCTGTTTCTTACCTCATATTTATTAGGTGCAATGAAGTTCAGGGTCTCATCGGGATCGTATAATATGGAGAAGGCCAATTCTAACACTTCCTGAATAGAAAAGAATCTTTTACTCACCAACTGAAGAAAACATTACAGCACCTCCTGCCTGCCAACCCAAGAGGAGCTGCATTGCTGCAGCTCAGTACACTTTTTTGTAAGCAATTCTTAATAGACTATAGCACAACCACACCATGCTCACAGCTCCCAGTCTCAAAGGAATGCTAAGAAAAGGCCCATATAGGAAATGGGGTTTGTACACACAACACACCTGCAGTACCCTCACTTTCATGGTCTTAAACACTACAGCATTAGGTACTAATGACAGGAAAAAAGGGAGCACTTGCCTTGTTCTGTTTCAGTGCACTTTTCTCCTTCATGTGTGGACAATCCTTCCCTGTGACAATGGCTTTGATGTCTGCAACTGGAACTAATGGTGAAAAAGTAAAACTGGCAAATAAGCAATCCTAGCCAGTGAAAGACAGAAATTTGTTTTGTCTTTGCAATTGACCACTGTTTGTTGTTTTAGCTTATTACCGCCATTTTCCAAAGCACAATACCAGTAACACGTCCCTACACTTGGCTGTTACCAGGAAATTCCAAGACTCAAAGAATTTGCGCAAGGACCAAAAGTTGGTATCACCTCAGTCAGGACTTCAGCCGCATCTCTTTCATCTTTATCTAGGATTATACTCAGCCTCCAGATAGCAGCACACAGAACAGTGCACAGCCTGTAATCAGGACTTACTTTTTTCCTGTAGAGATTCAAAGGTCACTTCCCCCTGGGCATTATCTTCCAGATCTCCATAGTGTAGCACTTTGTGATTCAGTGCCAGGCGACAATACCAGAATCTTTCTGGAACACACACCAAGTAGAGTAAGCTGAGCAAGATCATTCACATAAGGTCTTACAGCCACTGTGTTACAGCCTCTCCACCCAATCCATCTGCTCCTCCAGTTCCTCAGCACAGCTTCTTGTTCATGCAGGAATGCACATCTGTGCCATCCCAAACTACTGGCTGATATGGATGGCCCAAGTAACCATCTTTTCTTTCTGGCAAGATGCTTGGTAACAGACTTATTCATTAGATCTTATTTGCCACAGTTCTTCACATGAATAAATGCAGCAGACATTGTCACCTTACCTTGCCTTCTGCGATTTCCAATTTTTCGAAAGCTACTTCCCTCACAAAGCCTGTTCAGGCGCTGTTGCTTTATCAGCTCCAAGATCTCAGGTTGGATTTTCTCTCTCAGCTCCCTGCAATCAAATGTAGAAAAGTAAGCAGAAAAAAAATGGAGATAATGGCAAGCATAGAATGCAATGTTTTTGTTAGGCACATACACAATAGGAGGTGACTGGAAGTCATCCTGGCTCATTCTCTCAGACTGGCGTAGCCGCAGAATCTCTGAATAGCTCAGGCTGCGCAGTTTGCTCTTGAACTGATCCAAGGAGTTTGGTTTAGAGGGGAGAGCCCGTGTGATCTGTTCCCTCACAACCTGCATAACCTAAAGAGGTGAGGCAGTGAGAAAAGCAAGTCACATTTTTGCTGCTTAATGGCAGCAGAGAACCAGGGCACAGCTCAATGAAAGCAAAGAACTGACATGGGATAACGGGGGACAGAAGTATCAACTTACTAGTGACTTTGAAGATCCAGAAGAAGAAAGAATGACCTCAGCTCATACCAGATAAAAGTTGGGCCATCCTCCCTTACAGCCCATATCAATGCCCTGTCACACCTTCTGTGCCCTACTCTTTAACCAACTGTACAGGCTGAGTGAACATATGCTGATCTGCAAAAGATTTTACAAAAATATCTCTTCTCCACCCTGACCTTATTAAAATCTTCTGCTGTTGCCCTCATTTCTTTCCAGGTCTTGTTCAACAGCTGGATACAGATGGCAAATAGCTCTTCAAATGCACGGTCATGGGTGAAAAACATGGGGTGATAGTCATTGCGGCCTTCATTGGCTTCAGAAAGAAACAAACCACAACCATGTGAGCATATTGCACAAAGGGTACTAAGGGTAACTAAAATCCACTACAGTGACAGGCACCTGATGGTATACAATGGTATTTACTCCAAGAGATTGAGACAGTTCAGTAGTTTGTCTCCTCACAGACAGTTTACTGGGAACAGTAACTATCCCCATGCCTTACCACACAAACCTCTATGACTCATGTGCCCTTTTCAACCTAGTCCCCAGAAACAACTGCTTGCAGCGTTTCCCACTTTCCTCTCATAGTATCTCTTACAGTGGTTAATTTCCCCAAAATGCTCTTTTAAGACTGTCAGAGCAAATAAACGTTTCTCAAGTTCATGATGGTTTCTAGAATATTTTTATTTTATACAGAACCCTGACGAAGCTTCAGGAAGTTGAAGCTTTCTGCTTGTGTCAGTTTTTCAGGAGAACCAGAGCACAAACCCCCCAATTCCTTACTTTATTTCAATAATGGTATTATCACTGGGACACCAACACTGCAACTCCACACTCCCCTTGTCCTTACATGACAGAAGTGAGATCAAGGTACAAATGCTTGTTAATACTGGTCAGCCTGTAAGCTAATTCCAGAAGAATCAGCCCAGCAACCTGTAAAGCTGGGAAATAAATGGTACTTACGGAGTTCTCCAACTTGCAAGATCTCACAGAGCATCCTGGTAAGCTCAATGGCACTGCGCCCAAAGGGACACTCGTGTTTATCTTCTCGACTGCTGTTCTCCAGAACAATCTACAAGAACAGCATGCCACACCACTAAGAAAAGCTGCTGAGGTGTTGGCACTTGCAAAAATTAGCAGCTTCACGTACCCTGATATAGGTGTCCTGATGAAATTTGGCCAAGTACAGCATGTTATCCAATGCCAACATCCCTGGAGGAGTCTGAGTAAAATCCATGGCTGGATTGATGTGATTCTGTGAAAAGAGTGTGTAGAAAGAATCCAAACAAATTAGCTCAAAGAAATTGTGTGAAAATCTTTTCTGAATTAATTTTACAACCACCTGTCCATCAAGCACTCCCACAACTACCCAAGAGGTAACTTTGGACACCTGCTGACAATGTTATCAAAACTCTCTAGAAGAGAGGCTGATCTCAAGTTCTTCACACAAAGTGCATATGGTAAGAAAATTTCTTCAGAGAATATGCCTAATGAACCCTGGCATTTAAGCAATCAGCAACTTCATAATTAATTTTCCTGGGAGTCTGAGTGTAGCTGAATTTCTAAACTCAGAAGCAGAGATTTGGCAAAGCACAGAGCTATTTCTGTTCCTTATTTCCTCACAACTCCAATGGAGATTGCTTAGATTGCCTTTCCATGGTTCACAGTCAGCACTCTCTCTGGATACATACAGTGAATCCCAGCATCTTGTAGTCCTTGGTGTACATGGCTTTGCGTTTTTCTGTTCCACTGCCAGGGACAGTGTTGCTGTCGGACTCTGCATCAAATGCAATTCTTCTCAACTCAAATATGATGTCTCTCTGTGCCTGAAGGAGAGAAGGCAGGGAAATGCTAATGTGGTCAATCATTAGGGCAGTGTTTTCACATAATGCATATTCCTACGTCTCTCTTCGGAGCTCACACAACAAATAGAGAAATGCCAAAGGTCATTAACACTACACAAGATGAGTCAAATTATTTCAAAATGGCAAGTTTCAATACATTGGGCAACGCAAAATATTTGTTTGCATTTTTCTTTAATTGACCCCAGTTTAAAGGCAATTTCTAGGCATTCACATAATGCTAAGGCATTTCTCACTAAAGACTGCAGTGCAACTAAAAACTGAGACACCTCAAAAATGTCCAGTCTCCTTGCACACTGCAAAGAAATGGATAAAATTATGTGCCCTCCATGGAGGTGGAGTAATCAGTTTGACAGATGCATCACACATGTCAAGAAGGGACTATATGGTTTCCACTGACCACTTACATCTCAAAGTCCCACAGGATACAGCAGGATAGTCATGAGCATACTCAGATCTCAGGGACTACAATGTGAGGGGCGTTTTTGAAACTTTATGTACCATCTACTGAAAATTGCATAGAACTAAAGAGCTCAGGAATAAGGCCCCCTTGTATATCCTATTCTACCAGATCCTACTCAGCTCTAATAGTGACCTGATCATTAGGATCCATCTTGGTCATCATTCTCTCTTCCAGGAGATTAAAGGTCAGGACCTGTAGCACGTACAGCTGATGTGCCATTTCTGTTTTAATGGGGCGGTTTCCTCTGATCACATGCTGCAAAATAAAGGATAGGGTAGAAATGAAGTGCATACAAATAAAAAAGTTGGGTAGTAGCTTCAGGCATCTGCCAGGCTGCATGTACATCTCTCTATAGGAAGATTCAGCTGTTAAGTCATCGTATTAAATCAGAAGCATATGATAATGCTCTGTAACAGCAGAAAAAAGCATTCTGATAAGTCCCTTTTGAACAAGTGGTTCCAGTTTTACCTTTGAAAGAGTCACTTTTCAGAAAGTACCCTGAGGGCAGCTGCATTTACATATGCACAAGTGAAACATCTATTGAGAACATTAGGGAGCACTGTGTTATTCCAGACATACTTACATTCAGGATTATAGACCTCAGGTGCTTCTGGGCAAATGCATTAGCCATTTCCTGTTGTGGAATTTAGAGATGAAATAACGTGAGTGAAATATAAACAAAAAGCCCACACTGTGCAGAAAGGAGAGAACAGCAGAAGCCTATGGATTGGAGAGAGCACTGGCAGACAACTAAGTGCTTTTACTACACACTGTCAATTTAACATGGCATCTCACCACAAGGCAAGCATCAGATTTGGATGCAAGGGTCATCTTTACCATGGCACAACTCAGAGATGGCTCCCATACAAAACATCAATGCGGAGAAAGGCACTACTGTGGTCAAAGCACAGAAGCAAATTTAGCTTAACATTGAACATCTAATGAAACTTCAGTATCAGGAGGTATGGCAGCAAGGAGCATACTGTGGGTTGCCCAGGAAAAATCTGTCATCTGCAAGAGCTTCCTCCAATTAGCATTTCCCAACTTCCTATACCAAGGTATACACCCAAGATAAGAACTAGAGGATGCAGATTTTGGGTCTTCTCCCTCTCAAGAACTCTACTTCTGAAATTTACATTTCCTTTTGCTTAGTTCCTGAAGAGAAGTTCAGAAGTCAATTTAAGGACAATTTGCAGAAGATTTTCAGTTCACAAAAACACAGGGTAGTAATTTTCATGCTTAGAGGAAAGCTTCCAGTTTCCCTCTTTACTGCATGGCTTCCTTCCTCAGGTGAGGAGTGTTTCGCAACCATGGAGTAATGATGATAATGAGTGACAGCAAATGCAAGATGCCTTCAGTTCCAGCACCAGTACACCTACACCTACAAAAACCTAGCCTGTGTTTTCCTTGCAAATTGTGAAGATGCTTTCTAACATACCAGCGATCTCATTATACCTGCCAGAAAGAGTGGCACAAGTGCTAATGTCAAAAAGGGAATATTATGAGTTTGCTACACCAAGTAAAATCTTTGGGTAAGAAAAATCTGTTGGGACATTTTATCACTTGAAAGAAGTCCAAAAGAACTGGCAGTCTGAGATCTCTTCACATTCCTGTGCTTTGCAGATTGGGAGTTGGGAGCAGATGTGGAGTCTCAGACAATTGCACTCAATCAGCTGTACATTCTGAGCAATTCAAGACTGTTCCAACTGCTCATATCAACCCTGCTCTTGACAGACTATAAAAAGCCTGGTAAAATGTGTGCATTAACCTTGTTCAAAGTTCCTATGATCACTTTTTATCCAGACAGAAACCTCCTAAACCAAGACAGTGACACACTGACTGACAGCCAAGACATAATGGCTGCAAGTTCAGCAGTGTTTGTCTGACAATGAAAGTGAGCCAGTGCTTGAGTGGAAGACACCTAAGAAGCATCTATATGAAGTAGAAGAGCTTCCAGAGTTAACACAGTGCCCTCTGAGTCATTATTTTTTACAATTTGTGAGATGTAATACTGAGAACAGGACAAGGTCTGCTGCTGGATTTGTTCATGCACACCACACACAGAATCCTTACTCTGGAGGAATTAGTTTGTACATGGGATGAAATAACAGGTGACTGAAGCAGATAAAAAGTGGGAAGGACAAAGACAATTAAACAATTCTAAACAGCATAGAAAGAAGCATGAGCACACACAGTCTAACCACTGCTAAAGGGTCTATGTTTTGTTGAGAGTCTAACAGGGCCCACCTTGATGCTTGGTATGGTCATAGAATCACAGAATCATTTATGCCGAAAGAGATGTCTTGAGATCATCTAGTCCACCTCCCCTGGTTCAAGCAACATCAGACAGAGCAAGTTACCCAGGACCATGTCCAGTCAGGTTTTTAATATTTCCACTGATAGAGACTCCATAATCTCTCTGGGTAACCTGTTCAAGTGTATGACCATTCTAATACCAGTTTTGTGTGTGTTCACATGGAATTCCTTGTTTTAAGCTGTGTCCGCTCTCTCTTGTCCTGTCAGCAGGCACTACTGAGAGGAGTCAGGTTCCCTCTTCTTTATTCCCTTCCATCAGATATTTATACACATAAGACCTTAAGCCTTCTCTTCTTGAGGCTGAGCAATCCCAAATCTCTCAGGCTCTATTTATATGAAAGATATTCCAATTCCTTAATCAACTTCATGGTTATTTGTGGTCATGTGGATTGTGTTCAAGGGGAAAACAAAAAGTAAAAGATCCCTTGGAATTTTGTTTCTTATGAAGTCTAGTATCTTGGCTAAATTACCAGCAGATGAGACTTTTCTTATTTTCATGCATTAAGTCTAAATATTAGTTTTAGCAATCATGTAACATTTACTGAGATGGCAGTTTCCCCCTCTGAAAGGACTGCATCTTTGGCAAAAGTGTACCCTTCTCTGTGCCACACAGAAAATCTAAAAAATGTACCAGAATCTCAAGATACAGAAGGTTCCAAATCAACCTATTAACAAGAGTGGTGATTCCTCTGGAGACAGCACAGGGCAAAAAACATTCTTATACTACAATTCCCATAAGGAAGAAGCCACAGATTAAGCAGAATTTATGCTTTAGCCCCAAGTCAGCATCAAGTTTTGTGACTGCTCTTCACAGATAAACAGCTCTATCTTTAGAAGGACACAGCTGGATATGAAACTGTCATTGAGATTTGGGTTAAACTCATGCTGCAGTGAGTTTAAGGAGACTCATATTGCTAAAGAACTGGTTCCAGTTTTACAACTGGTTCACCTGATCAGCCTTGTTTATCAGTTTATCAGTCACTAGTTTCCTTTTACAATCATCAATATGATCTTGTGTTCACAGAAAGCCATTCAAGGTTTCTCCTGCTACTGATTCTTCTCCCCTCCACAGTCTGAGTAGACTCCCAGGAGTTCTCCCACCCTTCTCCCTTGGCTCATCCCCTCTCTGAAGCCTGTGTGCATCATCCCTGGGATACAAGGAGACATAACTGGAGGGAAGCCTACATGCCTACAGTTCCGCATGACCAGCCCCCAGGCTTGAGTTACTTACAGTGATGGGCAGGTCTAGTGGGTTAAGCAGCTTGTCCTGCTGGCAGAAAGCAAAAAAAGGCACAAAGAGAAGCAGACAGGATTCAGCTCAAAGTCCAGAAGTAAGGCACAAACGGGGCACTAGAGAAGAAAGGCTCAACACAGCAAAGCTACACAATACACACATATGCACATTTTGGACATAGCTGAGATATTGGGGTTTCCTCAGAGCAGGACAGGTGTTTCATTTCTCACATTTACCAGCAGGAATATTCCCCTATGACTTAAGAAAGGTCCCTTTTGGGGGGTACAAGAACACGGGGTGTTTGTTTTGTCATACATACAAACCCAATGTCTACCCAGCCTACATCTCCCATTAAAAAATTAAGTTTCTTACAGAATTTTCCCATGCTGTCTGAAGGATTACTTTCTGTTCTCTCAAGGTCTTTCAGAATCCTTTCTGAGCATCTCCTAAATAGAGAGGTCTGCTCCAGGACACATTATTAATGGGATGGTACTTTTTGTCCTAAGTTGCCATACTGAAATAGCCACATAAGTTCTTGGCAAGGTCTGAGGTCTACCATGCCCAGACAATATGATTTCTGAGGCATTAAGAAAACAACCAGCCAGCAACTATCACTCAGGTTTAAAGTCAAAAGGCAAGAACAAACCTGTCTCTTGTCCTCAGGTGCCTTCAGGAAGAGGGCATTGATCAGGGCAATGGCATATGTCTGAATCTCTTGGTTTGAACTGCAGAAACAAAAAAAAGGGAGGATTGTAAGAGAACAGACAGTACAAAACATTACAGCTTGTTGTTTTGCCTACATCATGAGAACAGTGACTACAGCTGTCTTGCATTTCAACAGACAAGCAAGACTCATGTAATCTATGTTCATGATGCCCAACTCTTTATAAGGCTTGCAAAAAGCTGACAGAAACTTCTGACTGATAGGTCCATTATCCAGAAGACAGAGCAGACTGCAGCCCAGTAGCACCACCACAGCTTGTTTCCAGTGCTGAAAATATCTCTGTAAAACCTAGTTATACTACAGTCTGTTACACAGCAGCTTGAAACTTGTATGGAGCAAGTAATTTTTTTCCCCTATACCAATGGAAGCCACCAAAGGCAAATGGAACTAAGGGGAAAGCACATCTATCTTTATGGCATTGTCTTCTAACCTCAATAGTTTGGCCCAACCCCCACTTCTTACTTTCGCTGAAGAGCTTCTTCAGGTAAAGGGTGTTTAGCTCCTGTCTCGATCACACATAGCATGTGGTTTAATATGTGATGTTCAAAACATCACAAAAATAAGCTTCCAAATGTCAATCACCCTCTTCCACCCTCATCTTGATGCTCTATGAGCATAAAGTGACATTGATGCAATACATTGTTTGCACTGTAATTTTGTTAAAGTACTGTGCATTGATTAAGGAGTATCAGTCAGATTCATGTATAGTGCTTGTCCACATTTTTGGAATTAAAAGGCTTGAGAAAAAAACCCAACCTATTCAAAGCTCTGACAATTATGTGCTTCTTTTTTTATCAAAGAGCAGAACTGACATAGACAAACAGCCCTAAGAGACAGATATTAATCTGTCTGTTTGTTTGGAAAGAGAGGAAGGAGATGAAGGGATTTTTTTTCCTCCCTTCAAGCAAGAAAAGCAATTGTTTTCTTCCTTAATATGCAGGACAAAACCCAGAAGAAGATGAGCTCTTAGATTCTAGTGGAGACAATTCAAAGAAGGGTGAAGGTTGCAGATGCTGATGCAGATGCTTTGGGAAATTGTTTTTAGTCAAACATGGGTTTGGTTCTAACGCTGAACACACTCGTGCAGTTGTTTAAGCAAAATATCTTTGTTCAAGACACACACCCACATGCCTAAGTGCTTCCAGAACGTGAACGTACTTTTTTAAAATCCACTAGAAATCTTAAAGTTCAAGTAAGGTGTAACATCAGTAATGCTTAAAAAATATAATGTTTAAGTGTTTTTAAGTGTAATTTAAATAACACCACTTCTGGGTGGACACTCACACTTGCAGGTGGGAAATGAGCTGCCCCACAGTGATCTCTTCTGCAATCTTCTGGTACAGGGTCTGACTGTTGAGCACCATGCTCTCCAGGATGGCCAGGGACCGCTGGAGGATGGACACGTCCACCATGGGCTGGCTCACATACCCTGCAATCTACAAATAGATGAACCAGCAGAGCCACGTCAAAGCACGAAAAGAAATAGTGTCCACTCTCTCCCTTCACCCAAACTCACCTGTTTAATGAAGGTTATCGAGACCATGTCCCAGGAGACAATCCCATGGTCCATGAGCTCCAAGAAGGCAGTCAGGGTGAAAGCCAACATTTCACTGTAACTAAGAAAATGGGGATGAGGTTACAAGTTATCTGGTAGCAAGAAAATCAGCCTGTCCAAGCTGAATAAACTGGGTAAGAGAAAAATGTTACCATTCTGATAAAAGAGGCTATAATTTGGCACCTGGAAGAGCAACAAAGTATATGCATTTATGGAGACAATTTTACTGTTTCTTAGAAATACATTGTAAATTCTTATTTTACCGGTTACAAGCTCAAATTGTACATAGAAACAATAAGTCCATAGTCCTGCCACCAGAGACTTCCAAACACCTGGATCAACCCTTGGCTAGTCAAAGAAATAAAGATACTTTAACATCAGAGAAAAAAAAACCCAAACAATTTGTTCTTCTCTAAATACTGGGACCTGGATTGAAATAAAAGGAAAGCACAGGATGAGTTGTGGAAAATTTAATACATAACCACAATACAGAAAGGTAAAGACTGTAAAAAATAATAAAAAAAAATTAGTTGCTAATATATAAGATCTATAAATGTTATGACAGTAAGCCATCAAGACTTTAAAAGTATTTTCACTGAAACAACAACTACAGCAGAAAAGCCAAACAAATGATTTGCATCAGAGTTCACTGTGAATGTGCTTCATGAAACTTCCAGATCAGACTTTGGGTTGGTATCTTTTTGTCTCAAGAGAAGGTATCTTCAAATCTGACACTTGAACATGACTATTCTGTAATAAGACAATAATATGAAAAAGAGAGTTCTGGGAGCAGCTGATATTCACTTTACAGGAAGCAGAAAATATAGTGCCAACTTTTAGAGAGGACACAGGCAGAAAATTTGAAGGACATATCAGGCATTTGGTTATTTGTAACCAGAAAAATAGGGGGACACTGTAATCAAAGAATAACAGCACCCATGGCAGAGGGGTTGGAACTAAACAATCTTTAAGGTCCCTTCCTACCCAAATCATTCTATGATTCTATAAATACCTACTATGGAAGAATTGACACAACTTTTGTAGAGGGAAGTTATGTTTCACATCTATCTGTGTTTATGTGGAAAGGTTTCGGGAGCGGGGGACTGCAGGGCAGCCCCATGCCAGACACAGCCAGTGCCAGGCTGCTCAGTGATGCACCACCACTGGCCAAAGCTGTCCCCTTTTGCCTCATGAGGTTTAGCCAAGGACTAAAAAGACTCTGTCTAAATAGATCAGCATTTGCTATCAGGGTAGTTGCCTAATGCCACTTCAGCAAGCAAAATTAGCCCCTTATGTGAGGTGCTCTTTCAGAGCCCTGGAATACAGGAAACTTACTGGGAAAGAAGTTTGGTCCCACTCTCCACAAGCCGTGTCAGCACTGTAATCCCTTCCATGTTGATGAACTCTGTGGCAAAGGTCACGTCTGCTGAAAGTTTGGCCAGTTCCTTCATGGCATCCAGTCGGGCTTCCATGCTGTGGGACTGGATCCTCTCCATCAGCTGGCGAGCTGCCCTAGACTGGCAGGAAAGGGAGATGATGCCAGTTACAGACCAGTCCCCTGCAGCCTGAGTTCTGCCATCATCAGCATTCTGCCAGAAGCCCATGGATGGGCAGAGAGAGCAGAGCCAGGGTAGAGAGACACTGGCAAAGACAGATTTAGCAGCAGCAGGAAGCAGGTCTGAGATAGACTAAAAAAAGACTGCCCTCAGCAACAGTTACAGCCAAGCAGGAGGTGAGTAAAATGCTATTTTACATGTTAGAGCAAATGCTTGGTTTATTTCTTGGTGAGGTGAGTGAAGCTGGATACAGAAATATGGAGCAATACCATTAAAGAAATACAATATTAACAAGAAGTCTCATAGATTCAAAGAGAAGCACATTTTGCATACCCACAAGACATTCCGTAAGATTTCTCACACACAGATTAATGATATCATAACAACTCCCTCTTGCCCAAGTAACTTCTTCCAGTTCTACCCACTCTCGGCTCTGTGCACTGGCATGTGCACAAAAATGGATTAAGAATTTAAATAAAAAGGAAGTAGGAACCACACCCTCTGCATCAAATTTGTCTCTCTTTAATTTTTTTGCATTGTCACTGGAACTTGCTGCTTTCCAGTTGACTATGCTAAGTGCACTTTTACTGAGAATGCATTTGCCAGGTGCTTCAAAACATCCTGATCTAGGAGATGCACTAAGACTGTAGACTGGATTTATATAAAGAAAGTCCTATAAAAGGGCAGAGCATCCAAACAAAAAACACACACCACAGCCAGGATGGAAAACAAAGAGTGTGTGCCCCATTGAGCAGAACTGCCCCTAACGAAGGCAATTTGAGGAGGAGAAAGAAAAGCCCAGAGGCAAGAACAGCCTGTCACCCATGGAGAGTTACTGAGAAAGAGGGATGTGAGGAAGCATTTACCGGGGAGACTGCCAGCTGTAGGATAGTTCCATTCTTGATGTCACAGCGAGTCTGAAAGAAAACAGAAACTTTAAACCAAAGACAAGCAGGGGCAAAGGATACAACTGGATCTACAGTGCACATCTGTATGCACAAGTAAAGTGCACATCTGTATCACACAACTCTTCCAAGGGTACTGAAATTGAGTCCCTGAGTCCCCAAACACACAGGCATGCAAAGGGAGAAGTGCAAGGCTCCTTGGTTGAATGACATCATTCAAGTCTGAGTCTCCCTGACAGCAGAGATGCTGCCCCTCAAGGATTAGCACCAGATTGTTCCATGACACTGGTCCAAGTCATTCTGCAGTCTTATCCAATATATCAGAAAGTGCTGCCTCTCATACTGACCTGCTCTGTGATGTACAGCTGGGGACCATCAGCATATCGCAGGGTGTAGTATTCAGGGTTTGGCAGGGACCATCTGGGAGGGGAAGAAAGATACATAAGATTCTTATTCCTCTTTCTTCTGGGTCTCAATTAGGAAACGGAACATGATCCCAGGAGGGTGCAAACGAACGCTCAAGCAAAGCTTTAGCAGGGGAAATTAGGTTTCCCAAAGACGAGAGAAAACACTTTGCTCTTGAGGGGAATGTGGGACTTTGGCCTACTCTAAATCATCTCTGTGGAACATCTGAAGAGGCCTACATCTCGGTAACAGCAGGACAGGCCAATCCTCAGAGAAACTGACCCTAGGGCATACGTATGCACACATTTAGAACTGGAATAAAGATGGAAGGTCCTCATTTTCCTGGAGATCCTTCTCCTCATGATTTAAACCCAGCCCATTCCATGGCCAAAACTGGCAGCAGGCAGCATGGATTGTGCTAGAAGCACATTAACAAGCAGCAGAGACTTTCCACAGTACCCCAGCAAGATGTGTCAGCAGGACAGACTTTCTCCACAAGGATTCCCAGAGAACTACTCACCCATCACAGACCTCCTTGATGATGGATGCAAGAGGCCTTTTCTAGAACAGAAAGAGAGTCCTCAGTAGCCATGTTCCTCTCAACCAGAAAGGAATACTGCCCATTTCTATACTTCCCACATTCCAGTATCAACTCTGTGGTGCCTTTCCTCCCCCAACCGATTACCAGGTCTCACCTGATCTATTTCCAGCAGCTGGGCATTGGCACCTGGCCACTCAACAGCCACTTTCACAATGTCTGAAGGTGGTGGCATTGCTCCAGACTTCTCTAAGTGCCTTTACAACAGCATACACCTCCACACCTGTTAAGAGAAAGGACAGTGAGCATCCCTCTGAAAACTATTTCATTTATCAGGGTACTCACAAGAAGGAGGTCACTCTGATCAGCAAAGCCCCATCTACCACCCACTGTCCATACTGCCAGGTTAGTTTACAGGACTAGCAAAGCATTATCTTCCCAGGCTCAGCTGCTGTCTGTACATGAGAGCAGGAGCATACCATCCAGATAGCCTCACTCCCATGGGTTGGACAAGGTGAGGCCACACAAAGGAAGACTGTACATAAGAGGGTTCCATCAAATTAGTGTTTCAAAGAAGCCTGCAGAGCCCACAAAGATGAGCAAATGCAAACAGAAAGCACAGAGTGTATGGTCTCCAATGGAAACCAAACCCCAAGAGCATGTCTTATCAAAATTTCTTCATAAATTTTGATTATCAGCACTCTGTTCTCTCGTTCCAAGACAGAAACATACAATTTGCTAACAGAGATATGTTAACTTGCAGCAAATACATTCTCAAGAGGCCTCTAACACTAAAGGCATACAGAGCTGCTCGTGCTATTTTCATACCCATCACAATCAGTAATTTAGAGTCTACCCCTTTCTTCCACACTCATCCTGAAGCAGCTGGTCTTCTGTTCTCCAAAGCAAACTAGAAATTCAGGCAATAAAACATAAGGAACCCAGGACCAGAACTGCACCTTGCATCATTGCATAAGCAGAGCAAAGCACTTCAGAATCTCCATAAAGACAGGAAAGCTCTGAATCCAGATATATTTAGAAGACTGAAGCCCCCTTTTCAGCACTTATTATTGGGGTATTCCATGCAAGCCTACTCATACCAGTTTTCTTCAGCCTCTTCACAATATCTGATATTTCTGAGGGCAGGAAAAGTCTGCCAAACACGCCACACCTCAAATCAGAAGAGTCCCTCCTGATATAAAAAGACTTTCTCTAACATTCAAGTAAAGAGACAAGGCAGAATGAAGAAAGCCTGCTGAACCAATATAGTCCACAACAGAAGTCAGAGCTTACACAACCCTGCTGTCTTGCAAAAAAGACAGATGAACCTAATAAAAATATGAATCAGTCCTCCTCCTTTTCCCTGAATTACACACACACTAAAATAAAATAAAAATAATTTAAACTTTCAAATGTCTTTTGCAGCAATAGCTCAACTAATTTTTTAAGTATACTTTGGCAATTACTAGCACCTGTACGTACTCCCCAAAGTGCCAAATTTGTATGACACCTCCCAGATCTGCAGGATATGCAGGTTTCCATGTATTAAATCTAGAAACAGACAGGCAGTTCCCAAATGGTATGTGATTCCCACTTACTTACTGTTCTCCCTTCAGCAATTAAAGCTTCGCTGGCTGAAATCTGAAAGCCTGAGAAACATTAGTTCTGTGCAGAAACACAGACCATCTCCAATAGCCAGACTGGCTTGTAATAACTGAATAGGTAATTACTTCTCCCATGAGTGAGCCAATTTGCAATTAGAAAACATCTAAATTCATTCAGTGTTCAAAGCGCAACACAGTGAAGGGACCAGGCTCAAAGATTACTTCTGGAGTATTAAGAACTGAGTTTGCAACTTTTTAAACTAATATACCAATGAGTAATTAACATCTAATTACCACTTCTCCCTCCAGCCTCTTGCAGTACGGTCACAATCTTTTATTTGTACTGCAACTTATGTTGCAGGTTGCTACTGAAGAGCACAAGCAAATGTAGTACTTTATATGCCAAACAAAGATGCCCGGGTTACTAGAGGTAGCAGCTTTGCAAATCTCTAGCTTGTTTTTTTGCCATGCAAAGGACATACCTCTTTCAGAGAGAGGAAGTGCTCACTAAAAGAGAAGCACTGATATTATGGGAAATTCCGCAGAAATCACAGAATCATTTAGGTTGGAAAATACCCTTAAGATCATCAAGTCCAACCGTAGACCTAACACTGCCACCACTATATTATGTTCCTAAGTGCCATATAAATGCCCTGTTTCATAAAAAAAAGTACTGCAGAAGTTGGCTCAGCTCCTAGAGGCCATGCACTCTACCTGCAGCTCCTCTGATATCCAAACCACTGAAAACAGGGGCCAGACACGTTGTACTGCACTACCTTGATATCTCAAAAAAACCCACTCTCAGCTGCATACAGACTCATTCACCACGATATTTAAGACTATTTCTGCCCCAAATTTCTTCCATAAATGAGTACCCACTCATGACTGGCAACCATGTTCCCTATTCCAATCAGTATTCAAGGCACAGCAAATACACAGTGAAAGAAACAGAGCTTAAAGACTGTTTCTTTGCAGAGCAGTACCATGGAACAGATACTACAGATATCTCTACCACAGCAGAAATTTGAAGACCAAAAGGAATTGGCTAAGCAGAACTCAGAGAAGAGTTAAAAATTAGAAAAGGTATGGAGCTCTTCAGTCTGGGTCAAACAATCCTTTGAACGACCTACACAGATCAGTGTCTCAGCACAAGCAGCTTTCCAGAAGAGGAAAATGAAGACTGGACCATGAATACAAGGGGTACTTCAGGTCAGCCCTCTTTGTACCAGGTTTTCTGCCAAAAGCATGGTTTGAAAAGATTTCATTGCATGTCTGCAAACAAGAGAGGTGTCAGATGTTCAGATTTTTAATGGATACTTTGCAGTGCAACAATGATAGAACTGATAAAATGTCTGTTCAGAAGCTCTGGTGAAGCAGTACAGACTGTGATTTTGCATAATTACCATTATCAGTCACTTATGGGTCTCTCAGAGCACATCCTTCAGAACAACAGCATGTAAACAATTCCCCCAGTTTGATGCAGAGAGACAGCAGCCAAACTGAAATCCATCAAAAATGAATTCCCTCTGTTTCTGCAGGGTGAGCTCTGTCACGCAAAGCAGTGGTTTAGGGGTAGCTGCAGGGCAACAAATCAGCACAGCCACTAGAAACACACTATTCAAGAGACTTCTGAGAAGCTGCAAGCTAAAACAACTAGAGTATTTTAAGCAGAATTTCCCTATTCACAAACTCAATCTTCTTTTCATTACAGATAGAGAACAAAGTGTGCTGCACACAGAATGAAAATGAGGACGATGAAAGAACATTCCCTGAAAAAGAAAAGCTGCCTGGTAGAATCCCCCAGTCAACAAGTGAATAGTTGCAGCTTCTGAAACCTGTATATGTGACAAAACACCCCAGTCAGTTCTCAGCAAGTCCCCATATAGTGCCAACAGGGCAAGGAGAAGGTGGAAGTGACATTGGCAGAGGGACTAATGTGACAGGTGTGCAGAGAATGAACCTTCCTTGGCCAAGCTGCATGAAAGGGTAGTAGACAGCAGAGTCCACAACCCAAGGGCTACACAGTTGTCTATGCTTCCTAATAAGCAACATCCTTCACCAGAGGAACCAAAGAACCAAATGGCTCAGATTCCATCCCTGGAATGCTACATTCCTCCAAAGGCCTTCCATGGCCCCAAAACACTAAGCCTTAGTGTTGGGCTCTGGCCCTGCACATTCCAACACAAGCTTGGCAGGAACCATCTCTTGGCAAAGACAGAAACTGATAGCAACAAGCAAAAAGAGAACTGCTTTTCAATTATTTTTAATCAGTCATGTGAGCTGGGAGCCGACAGCGAGTCGGCCGCTCCTGAAGCTTTGGCCAAGACTGGATTTTCGGCGCTAAACAATTTTTTTCCCCCCTGCAAAGCGCTGTCCGTGCTGTGCCTCAGGTCCCGAGAGAGCGGCGGACTCGCCCCTCCAGGGGCACCCGGGGCGGCACTGCGGGAGCTCCGGCGGCGGGGACGGGCCGGGATCGGGCGGGCGAGCGACCCCCGGCCGAGCCTGGAGGGGAGGGCGGCGGGCGGGGGAGGCAGCGGGGTCTGGGAAGGCAGCAGAGCCGAGGTCCACGGCGCTCCGCCGACGGCTGCGGCTCCCCATCCGCGTCCTCAGCCCACCCGCATCCCCGCCCGCGCTCACCCGGCCCCACCGCGGCCGCTCCGCGCTCCGGCCGCTCCCGAGGCACCGGCACCGCCCCTGGGCGCGTCATGCG
>VYZS01064880.1:0-13321 GCA_013400695.1 Neodrepanis coruscans
GTGGTGAGGCAGGCTGTCCTCCTGTAGGCCATGGTAGAGCAGAGATCCACACTGCAGCCCATGAAGGACGTCACACTGGAATGGGTATTCATGCCAGGAGGAATGGGCAGCCTGTGGAGAAATCATACAGGAGCAGATTTTCTGGTATGAGCAGCAGCTCAGGAACAGAGCAGCCTGTTCCTGAAGGGAATTATACCTCATGGGAAAGACCCATGTTTGAGCAGTTCATGAAGGACTGAATCCTGTGGGAGGGAGGCATGTTGAAAAAGGAGTGGCAGGGAGGAGTCCATTCTTTTATGGACTGACAGCAAGTGCCATTCCTCATCTGCCTATGCTGCTTGAAGGAAAGAGGTAGAAGAGTCAGGACTGAAGGTTAACCTTGGAAGAAGTAGAAGAGCAAGGTGCTTTCTATTTTTTTTTTATTTATTTCTCACTATCTTACACTGTAATTAATTAGCAATAAGCTAAATTTTCCCCAGTCAAATCTGTCTGAATCTTTCTTTTATTATCTGAAAATCATTGGTAAAAAATCACCCTGTCCTTAGCTTCATTCTCAAGCTCTTTAATTTTATTTTCTCCCCCTCTCCTGTGGAGAAGCATCTCAGTGGGCATCTGGCAGCCAGCCATGGCTAACCCACCACAACACTGAAAAGAAGAGAATCTGTTCACTGATTATTTATACATAATTACATGTGAGCTTTCATAAGGCATTTAAGTTGGAGGACAAATTATTTTTCCATTAGATGTAGTAAAAACATTTATATTTCCTATTCCACTCCATAAGATTTTTAACAACGTATCTAACAACAGATAGTAGGAGTAAAATATGATGAGAATTAACACATAGTAAGGAAAGAACAAAATATAAGATTAATCATGTAAATTTATGGTATTATGTTAAAAAAAATTAATTTCTTTGTTGCTTATCAAGGGGATTTTCCAAAATACATGTCTAAGATACACCAAATTACATTAAAAATACTGTATTTCTTTTTTACTTTTAACTGCATACATCTCAAAGCTTGATATTCTTCCTTATTCTAAATTTTTTTCTTAGAGAATTAACACGGCACTATTTATTCCACACACATTGTTTTATTATTTTTTTTTTTTTTGTAGGAGAGAGATCCATGATTTTCTTGAGCTCTAATCAATGCCCATAGGACATCAGAGGACAACTAAGGGCCTTCAAAAACATGCTGCCATTTCAAAACTCTCCAAACTGCTTCTTAAGTTCTGTTTCTGAATATCAATAAAATAGTGCAATGTGTAATGAGAAGTTATGTAAAACTTTGGCTGTTGAATCTATTTGTATTTTTATCGATGATCTGACTGTAAGAAAAGCATTAATTTACTAACAGAAATATAGTCTATTGTATGTGTACCATAGCATTCTCTTGAGTTAATGAGACTAGCAAATCCGCTTTTAACTTCTGATGTGTTCACTGATTGATGGTATGCTAATGCTTCTTCATCTTAAACTCACAAAGATAAAACCCAAAGCTTAAATGGTAAATAGCATGGTTTTGTTTTTCCTTTTCTTATGTTCATTTTCTTTCTTTCAAATGTTAATAAGCATAAGAAGTATTTTATCCAATCTTAGCATAAGCAGTCATTCATGGCCCTTTTCTAATTATGATCAATAGATTCATGAAATGGCATTGCCTGGAAAATATTCTGTTCATGATTAAAGGACGCAATTGAATCACATTTGCAGTCTAACATAGTTATATTTGCTGAATATTTTTAGAATATTCCTTTAAATTAACGTTTGATTTTTAGATCATTTTGATTTAGATTGTATAAAATTATGAATGGAACTTTTTTATTTCAATTGAATAAAATTGCTTGCCTTCGTCTTAAAGTCAATTGATAAAAGGTCTGTAATGGTAAAAGGCACCCAAGAATCTTCATAATTTCTGGCTGGCATATTTTAAATTCTATATTGGAGGTTCCTTTCTCCTTAAAGTGGGGAAAAAAAGGCTCAGGTTATTCTGAGATAACCTTTCAGTTGTGGAAGTCATAGAGACAGGAGGATTAGGGAATACAAGGGTAGAGATTTCTGTAGGAAAGTCATCAATTTTTAATTAAACTCTGATAGCTCTCACCCTACTGGAGACCAAGTTCAGGACTGGTCATATGCCCTTCATAGTTATTCTCTACTGTTAATTGTTTTCCCCTATCCACTACTAGGTGACACAAAATCAAACAAATAATTTTATCTATTTTTTCCAATATTAAATAATATACATGCTTATGGCATTAAGCAAGGTTTAATTGCCAGTTGTGAAAATTATTTGCAGGTATTTCTATCACCGTGTTTAAAATCAGTTTGTAAAACTGATTTTAATGAAACATTCATGCTATTTTTCATCTTAAAAAGGAAAGATTATTTTGCAAAATTTTCTAGAAACGTTTTTAGGCACCATTTATGTCAGAGAGGCTTGCAGCCAGATTTAAGCTTAGGAGTTTTTCTGGATTTCCCATAACTGTGCTTAGTGACCTTGAGCAAATCACTTCTGCACGGATCTGTGTACATCTTCATTGCCCCCATGTAAAATGTGAAGAGGAATGGACATGAACACTGGTATGTTGCAAATATCATAGATGTATATTTAAGATCTGGAGACATTTTACCATTATTATGAAAGGGCCATAAATTTACTTTTTCAGACATTCGCAACCGCAGCCAGGGCAATTATGCATCATCTAATTTTGGCTTACTTTCAAGTGACTTAATTATGGGTTTACTTCTTCATAGAGGTCTCTGAAATTCTCTCAGTATGTTTTGATGAAATATTTTATGTAGTTAGTGGAAGTAGCTGAGCTTTCTTTAACTCAGGGAATAAGGAGAAATTACGAAAAATTAAGGCATCTTGTATGAACTATCATACACTAGCAAGAAAACTTAAAAAGTGTTACTTAGAAGGCAGCTGAAAGTAAAATATGACCAAAAAGTGATTACAAAGACGTATGGTATAAATGTGAATACTAACTACCCCTCAAGAAACTACAATTTACTCATGAGAAAGAAAAGATACATCATTGATATTCTGAAATATAAATTTTAAAAGTAGCACCACGACCTTTAGAGTAGGCAGGTGTATCACACCTGCTGAATATTATAAGACAGTGAACATGTACGAAAGGTTTATATAGTAAAGCTAGACAAGAAGCAGAGACCAGCTTCTAGTTTGATTTCCATCAATACCCATATTACATTACCAAGTTATTAGCACAGAAATGTTGTCCAGCACCAATTAAAAGCTGTTTGTTTTTCCTACATGTTTAGAAATACAGAGGGGAAAGACAGAACCACAGTTTTCCCAGTAACCCATAAATCATTTGACTTGATTTTTAGGCACATATATTACTGTGGGCTGAAAGGAGACCCTAGAGCTTATAGAGATTTTGCCCAAAGCTGAAACCCTAGGGTTTTATCTCTAAAAGAACTATAATTCTAATGGCTTTTCAGAGAGGAAAAAAAAAAAAGATCTTGTCTGTAAAGCTTCTCTAAATGACACAAGCTTTTATCAGCAAGCTGTTGTGTGGTATTGCCATATTTTTGAGTGCTTCAATGTAGCCATAGGAGTACATATTTGGATGTTACAGCATTTGAAAATCAATAAATATGCACTTTCTATTTCTATTGTGCACATCAAAATTTTCAATACAGATATGTTACATGCTGTGGCAGTGTGAAGATGCTGGCATACAAAAAGCAGATGGAATTTTAGAGAAAGTCAGTGTATCACTTCACAATGCATGGAACAATACCAGAACTAACACAAAACCTTGAACCAGTGAACTAATAAAGGGAGGAAGTTTGGATAATGGAAAAAAAAAATGCAAATAAAAAAGTGATGTAAAAACCTTAAGGTAAATTTGACATAGATTATTTCTATTATGTCATGAGTATAAAAAACACGTAAAGGGTACTCCTTTAGTCTAACTGTGTATGTGATAATATTTGGGTATTTAAAATAAATTTTCTTCTTTAATTTTATTTTTCTATGCAAAAAGGTGTTATGCATGTCACCCTGGTAGAACTGGAGGACCTGAGCTACAGCTGTATTTGCTCACTGCTGTATGAAATCAAAATGCAGGAACAAAGCAAGAAGTAAACAACTGACTTCCATTTCAGACTCACTGTCTTTCCAGGATAGAATGTGAACCTCTCTCATATGCCATGCCCATTGTAAAGTACTTCTCCCAAAAGGTAAAATATGGCACATGTTAATTAAAGTCCATTTTTGCTGTAGAGGAGAGCCATTAAGACAACTCCAAAGGAATGACAGACAATGGCCAACAGAAATTCTAAGTAGGTACACACTGGCACTGGTATAGTTTCCTTTGTTTTTACCAAAAAATCAGGAATACATGGAAACACTGCAGTGTTGCTATATGTATCTGACATGCAGTTCTTCAATGAAATTTTCATGTTAGTCTTTATGAAAAATATAAGCTTTTTGCCCCTCCTGTTTACTGTTAGCCTTGCTACTGTAGGGCTGTTTGGTGTCTCCTGCGTCTTCACTCGCTGTTGTGATAGAATCTCCAGCAACATACAAGGAACTTTGTTTGGTCCCAAATCCTGTGCTCACTTTCTTCCATCTGTTTATTCTGAAATGAAATTTTTAAAAAGGTGTGAACTGAACATTAAACAGAAGAGTCAGTTTAAGCTTAAACAGTTGCAGATCAAATTTCCTCCGAGAAAAAAATTTCAGTAGAAGACAGTAGAATTTAGATGAGAAAACCTTCCAGTATTGTTAGCTTTATAGTACACACTAGATACTTTTTCAGCTGATAGCTTAATAAAGAACCAAAAAGTACAGCATTTCAGAACAATTACTTGGAATTGTCTTTAACAGCTAGACTTTTGATGACTAGAAGCCATTATTTATTGATTGGCAGATCTGAACTGCAGTCCTATTGCTATTCAAGGTACGTTTAAAGTACTTGTACCTCAAGGGTCTTTTTATTGCAAGAAGGGAAAGTGGGGAATAGTGAAAAAGATCAAAGATATCTCAACCCTCTCATTTGACAGAATTCAGATACTAGTTCAGCATAATGTCTTCATATTACATTAATAACAATAGAGATCATTTACAAAAACACAATTACCATAAAGATTATAATTAAAACATAACCATACTAAAAATACATTAGTTTTCATTATTTTGGGGTTGATAAATCACATTTCTAATAAAAATGTGCAACAGACCAAGAACATTCACTCAAACTGCTCAGCAGAAACAGGTTATGAAGCTCTGGGGATTTCAGAGAACAGTGAATTGACGGTAGCCTTGTACAGAATAAGAGAGATTTATCAAAATTTATGATCTTAAGTACTGTCCAAAGTAGCTACAATACTCACCAACTCTTACTACATGTAAGAGTAAAGAATTCCTGGCAGTTCTAAACTGTTTCTGTATATTACTATTTTTTATCTCATTCATGGTTAATTGAAAAACTCCAGTGCTTTAAGGTTAAGGACATATATCTCAAATTGTCTCCATGTCATCTTTGCACTTTCATTGAAATTCTACCACAAGACACAGTCCGATTACTGTTTTGTTTGTTTTGGGGGTTTTGTTTGTTTGCTTTTTTGTTTTGCTTGTTGTCTGTTTCTGCGTTTTGTTTTGTTTGTTTTTTTTTTTAAATGCATCTTGAGCAGATATTCAGAAAGGGGAATTCACAGAGCTATTGATTTAGTCCTAAATCTGAGCGCCTAAAAGGTCTTGTTTGAACAATGTATGGAGGAACCTGAGACTTTTTACCAAACTGCAGAAGACTGTGGTAGTACCCAGTTACTTCATAGTTGTAACCCATTCCCTGGCAGTGTGAATTTGTCAGTCACGCCATTATGTATACAAATCTAATCTAATCTAATCTAATCTAATCTAATCTAACCTGTCTACTATTTATAAAAAAAAATCTTCTTAGAAAAAACAGCATCACATGTCACAATCAATTAAGCTGCAAAAGTATAAAAGTCTTTGAGGTAGCACAACAGTGTGATTCCATATATAGACTGATTGCCAAGCCCTACATCAGTAAGAATCAATAAGATGACAAATTCTTCACCCTGCTGGATAGAAAAGACTGGGCTGTTCAGAAACTTAGCTTCTGTTACTGAATTTTGCTGGAATCATTTTGAACAAGATGGCTTTTCCTTTTTAATTACTTTAATGATTTCCAATGATGACTTTGTCTTAATAAAAAAACAATCTAGATAAATTCTATTAACAATTCCTTATTAAAATACTTGTGCAGTATTAGTCTTAGTTCCATCCTTTTCCATTCATTTGGTAATTGAAAATATATGAACTAAAAATAGAATCCCTAAAACTAGTAAGTGAAAAAGTTTTAAATTAAACTTAAAGAAAATAAACTAAAATATATGAAAAAATATTAGCTATAACTGATGGCTGTGGGCTTAAATTACCTCTTGTTCCACTGGGAATACACATAAATGTTCAGTAAATTTTCAGGACAAATCATGTTATTTGTGTTTAAAATATTGTTTACTCAAACATTTCAGAAACAGTCTGGCATTTTTAGATGTCACCTAAAGATATAAAAATTTAAGAGGGTTTCATTATGTCTTCTATTTCATTATTAGATTAATGCAGCTACAAATGTCATGAGCTGCTACTAAAATCACTAGATGAGTGTATAGAATGGTAAGCTTTGAAATTTTAGACAAAAGTTCTCACACTCGCCAGGAATCACTAGCATACAGACAAATCTTATTTAAATGATCCGGATCTGTAATGACTCAGAAAACTTATGCGTATCTATTGAAAACAATTTGCTTTTATTTCCACACTGGTTTACAACAGTCTTCAAACAACTCCCCTCAGAACTCCTGAAATCACTGCTTTAAGAAAGGGAATATTTGTCAGGATATAACTCAAGTAAGTCATATGAATGTCAAAAGGATTTGGCTCAGTTGCTCTTTTCTGTTTACAAGATGTATTTCTTCTGAGTAGTTCTACAATTTTGTGACTTTAATGTGTGTATTCCATGTGATGGAAGTAATGAATAGCCTATTTAAATGTGAACATTTATGAATTTTGTGCCATAAAAAATTTAGAGATCTTTTCCATTGGTAGTCTACACCAGCCAACCTTGAAAAAATCTGGCATCCAGGAAGTGATAGGGCAATGAGTTGTTCTATTTTGTCCCTCAGCTATGTGATGGAAGGGCACTAAGAGACAAGTAAATGGGAAACGTCTGCTTCCAGCTGGAGCTCTATGAGGTTCCTTGGGGCAGTCAGGGAAGAAGCCAATTGCATGAGTGCTCAAGTAACAAGCAATAGGACAAGAAAAAATGGCTTCAAGTTGTGTCAGAAGAAGTTTAGATTGGATATCAGAAAAAAATTTCTTCACTGAAAGGGTTGTTGTCATGGTTTTACCACTAAAAAGCATGGTACTGACAAGAGATGTCCGAGAGAAGCCACACACACCCAAAAAGAAAACATACAAGTAACACAGTTTATCTCACACACACAGAAAACCAACAATAAAGTGCAAAACCAGACAAATTAAGCTTTCCCAGACCCCACGTTGGGACGGGAAAGCTCTGAGATAGTGCTGGTTTTTCTGTTGGGGGCTCCGGAAGAAACGCCGGGATAATTAGAGAAGGACCGCAACCTCAGCTCTCCTGGGGGTTCCGCGTCCGACCTGAGGACCCTACAGTAGCGCTGAGCCTCCGCTCGGCTTTCTGAAGAAAAACACTCAGACAGTTAGAAACCGCGAGCCCCCCTCCCCCCCCTTCCCCAATCCCGGGAAGGAATTTCAGTGCTGATGGAAAGATGTGGCCTTTAAACCAGGCTATGGCCGCTGAAATNATGCTGGGGACCGGCCCCATCCCCGCCCGTCATGGCCCGGGGGATGGGGCGGCCCCGCCCCCCGCTCGTCGTCGGGGGGGGAAAAAGACCAGTTTTAGCTTCACCCCACAACAGTTGTCAAGCACTGGAAATCACTGCCCAGGAAACTGGTTGAGTCATCATCTTGGAGGTATTTAAAGATGTGTAAATGTGGCACTTGAGGATATCGTTTAGTGGTGGACTTGGCTGTGTTGGATTAATGGGTGAACTTAATCATCTTAAAGGTCTTTTCCAACCTAAAATCTTCTAAAACTCTATGAATCTGATTGTACAATCCTGGTCATGCAAAGCCTGGTGAGGTCTGCAGATGCTGCTGTATCTTTAGCCATCTGTTTGGACAGCATTGACAGCAAGTCAAAACCCCTCTGTATGTGGAAGGACTACACAACTGTATTCCACATTATTGCCAAACAGGGACTTAAACTGTGGAAAGCCTAATAATAAAAGTAATATGCAACTGCCCTAGAAGAATAATAAAAAATAAAAAATAAAAAATAAAAAATAAAAAAATTGAGGTACAAATGCATAAGGAAAATAAAATGCATGGGTTTCAAACTCCACAGAAATGAGCACAACAGTTTAAAACCTTTTTCCTAGCAGCAAGCAAACAAAAAATGCTATCAAAGTCAGCTAACAAAATCATGAAAATACACAAGCATATAAAAAGGCAGCATGCCATATGTCCACCAATATCTAGTACAACAGGAACATTAAGAAAGCCATTAAGACAGTGTCCCCATTGTGCCCAGGTATACAATAACATATGGTACATTTCCTGCTTCACTGTGCATTTCCTTGCTTTCATTGTTTAGCATCACAAATTTAGAGCTCAATTAATATAGTTTGTGTGTCTATTTCTCCACAGAATATTTAAGAATTTTTCACTGCTGTTTAAATGAATCTTTTCTTTTTTTAGTGCAAGTGCACAGTAAGTGCAATGTAAGACAGGATTCTTTCCAAGTCTTAATTAAATGGAAGCTCTAGAAAGAACTATTTAAAGGCAGCTACACGTGATACTTAAATTATTGTTGTCGTCTTATTTAATCCTCACACAATTTGTTGTAATGGTACTACAGAGAGACATTATAAGGTTGTTGTTTTAATCAATGATGACTTCCCAAGGACAGATGTGGGTATTACTCAGGAGTGTAGATTGATGGAATAGTAAGCAACTAGTGTAGCAGTTTTAAAAAAAATACAAGAAGAAACATTTATTCTTGAAAACCTAAAGATTAAGGAATCTCAGGATTTCCAAAACCAAGATGAAATTTATTTGTAAAACACATTATCTCTCTCTTTGGTACTTAGAGATTTCACACGAGTCCTAGAAGAGCTGAAATATCTGACACTAGCTCAATCCTACCAAGACTCCTATTTGCTTTCAGGACTCCTTATGGAAATTAAAAAATAGTTCTCTTCTGAAAGGAATACTGTTAATTATCTTATCATTCTATATGAACAGATTCATATACTGTTTAATTCGTTTCATATAGAATGAAAATAGCCCCCCCATTGATATCTCCAACATTTTCATCGGAAATGTTTTGATCAAATAATTTAATAGACCAAATAACTAATATCCTGAAGATATGATTTTAAAATATTAAGCGCGAGAGTTCACTTAATAGTAATATATAATAAATGTCAGTCCATATCCACTATAATTTATCATTTAATGTCTCACCAGTGATCATGATACTCGGTGGAACTATTTGAAAAGTCATGCATAGCTTATTTCCAAGTGTGGATATAGTGGGAAGCACTAGAGAGTTATGTCAGGGACCATGTTCCTCCTTGGATCATTGCCAAAACACTGCTCATCTTTGACAGTATTAAAGTCTGGTATCTCTTGAACTGGCTGGATTAGAAACAAATACCGTGCAGAACTCCTGTGCTGTGATTATTAGCTTTCCAACAGAGAAAGCATTTTTTTTAAACTTGTAAAGGTAGAGATAGAATGTGAATGTGTGCATTACAATTACTCATTCGGCTCCCTTGTGTTCCACCCAGCTTCAAATTTTGACATGATAGCAGCTACTATCTCACCAGCTGTTAAAGATAGCATGCAGCTTGAAAATTGTCTAACTGGAAGTTGGAACCTCAGCTTTCAAACATCACAAAGCACTAATCTCCAGTTCTTTAGTTTGTAAGGCTTTGAATGCTGAAATCATGTGGGAGCTGAAGTGAAAAGCAACAAATGGTGATAGTAATCTGGTGATGTGAAGGTCTCATTATCTTAGGACCTACCACATCTGATAAAATAGTACAAGCACTCTCAGGAGAGTAAAATTATCTTATTTATGCAAACAACAGGGTATTGATCCCTAAATGGCAGTAAAACAGACATAGACAAAAGCAGAAAAAGAGTAAAACAGTTAAAGACAAGAGATAAAACACAAGTAGATAAGCTAAAGAGCACTCTTACTTTTTTCCTTGTCCTTTTTTTCATAACAATATTTTATCTATTTAACAATATAAAACAATTGTTGTTTGCCAAGTAACATTTATAGATCTGGAGGAAAATAAAAATATTACTTTTTTTTTTTCCCCAATAAAAGATGCCTGAAGTTTTCCATATCTCAATTACATTCATGATATACCAGATTCTCAATGCAGTTTGGGATAAATTGACCTATTATATACACACTCCTTTGAAAAATCTGATTCTAATGTCTCTGGATTATGATAGGGATAGGACAAAATCCATAATGAAATGGCTGTTTTTATTGTCTGCTTTTTCTGGTAGTCTGCCAGCATCCAGAACTATTGTATCACGAATATCTGAGGATGCATTCCTGCTTAGTACTTTCAAGATTCACGTATTAACCTGTTGCCCAGCAATTGAGATAATCCTTTTTGGAACCATATAATACACTTTGTCTGAGGAATCTTTTGAGGCAGATTCATGGAAGTAATTTTCGTGACCCTTTGTAGACTCTTTAAAGTATGCCCATATCTTTCTTATACTGAGGGTCAAGAACTGAAGCCAGCACTCCTGATATGGTCTCACTAGTGCTGAGCAGAGGGAAAAGATTGTCTCTCTTAACCTGCTAGCTGTGCTCATTCTAATGTTTTCAGCCTTCACTGCCTTGATGGTGCATTGCTGACTCATTATCAGCATGTTGTCAAACAATACACTCTACCTCCCTTTCTGCAAAGCTGCTTTTCAGCCAGGCAAACCCAAGTCTGCCCTACTGCCAGGGATTGTTCCTACCCAAGTTCAGGATTTCACATTGCCATTTGAACTTTATGCAGTTAATGTCTGCCCATTTCTCCATCCTATTGATGTCCCTCTGAATGACAACACAACTACCTGGTCTATTAATGACTCTTACCTGCTTTGTATCATCTGCTCAAAGGGCACTCTGTACTATAATCCAGATGATTACTGTAGTTAAACAGCACTAGCCACAGCATTTACCTCTGCAGTACACCACTAATGACTGCCCTTCAGCTGGACTTTATTCTACTAACCACAGATTTTCTACTTCCAAGTATCAAATTTGTCACATTTAAATATGTGAAAATCTCTATTTTTCAAAAATATTTATGCAATAATTAAAAAAAATCTTTCTATTTATGGTATTAAAATTAATAGAATATTGGACTGACATGCTATGAAGCTCTTCTGAGACCATAAACAGAATCCAGCTTTTTGTTATGTTCTTAAACCAGGCATATCATATTCAATGTGTTCTCTTTATTTCCCCAAAATGATGATTCACAGCAGGAGATTTAGAATAAGCATTATTCTACTGGGATCAGAAATATCAAAGGCAGTTTGAGAATATTGTCTACATGGTAAATTTTCTTAGATTTTAGGAACTTTAGCAGGATTTAATAGAAGATACAGAATCCATAGAATTCCATAGAATATACAGAGGTCAGAGGCACAAACAAGATTTACGATATATTTAAGAAACACAAAAAATGAAACTGAACAGGCTCAGTGTTTCATCACATGGTTCTGAACTCTGTTCACATGTGTTGTAGGTGCTGGATTTGATCAGTTTTGTGCCAGTATAATTGTATTAACTCCATAAACTGATGCACAAAGGATTTTAGAATTCTTCTCTGTCAGATTCTAGTAATAAATGGCCATGATATTTTTGTAAATTAAGTAGCTCATCTCTTTCAAGTTATATTAGATAGAAAATTGAGGGTAATATGAAAATACAGATGTCTGTTTGTTACAAATGCATGTATATGTATGAGTTTGTTTACCTCTGAATAAGAAGACATAGCATTGAATTAATCCTAACCCTGATGTGAGAAATAATTTTTTCCCCTGAAAATTGTGCGAGAAGCACTGACAGCTCCACATTCAGAGATCTATTTTCTCAAAACTAACACAAATTTTGAGCATTCATGATAATTTCTGTAGAACAACTCTTTTAATGTTAGTAAGAATTTCTGAGTTTTCTTAAGTCTTCCCTCATAACGTAGAAATTTAGAAACAATATATAAATAATATAGCTCAACTTTACCTTCAGTCTTTCAGTTTGGCACAACTAACCTTTGGAAATTTTTATGGCAAGTGTCACTGTACTTAGAAGGGAAAGAATTCCTTTAGTGGCAGTGTCATCTTCAGCATGAAGCACTCTAAGAGGAATACATTTGCATTCTCCAAGTCTGAGATGCAGTTTGGCTTAAAACACCTTATGTCTGGATTGTTTAAGGGGTAAAAACTTTAGGTTTAGCTTTATAGGAAACTTTTATTGAAGGAGCATAAGGGTTAATTTGATAGTGCTTATTAGAGCAAGCAAGGCATTTGCTGTATGTAACCATAATTGCTTAAGCCCCCATTGTGTTTAAGGAACCAGAACATCTCCCTTAGGAGCATGCTGACTGTAAAGCCAATGAAGCAAACAGAAGAAGGAAGTTGGCATCGAAAGCAAGCCTGGGTCAAGAAGGTCATCCTGAGGAAAACATCTTACTTCAATCTCAAAAGACCGCCAGAAAAACACCAAAGGGTGGACCCTGGGCAAACTTTGGGGTGGACCTTGGGGTGAACTCTGGGTGGAAATGGGGAGGAGATTAATTCATTTTGGAACATTTAAAAAGTTGTTTAAGCAGCACACAGTGGGCACATTACGAGGAAAAATCCCCCATGTCCTGTGATGTTTTTGTCCTGGGTTTGGACACTAGGGGGCGCTACTGAGCAGCAAGAGACTTAATAGAAAAAACAACAACCAAAACAGTTTATTAACTAGGGGCTATATGAGCTGTAGAACTCCACTATATGCATAAACCAGTCACACAAAGAATGACCTGACAATAATATGCAAGAGAAAGCAACAAACTATGCTCCTCCAGACTGGCTGCTGGGCTGATGGAGCAAGGGAAGGAAGGAATGCTGCCCCGTGGACAGCACTGGTCCCACTCAGGACCTGCTGGAAAAAAAAGGCAGTGAAAAGGAATCCTGGGGGA
>VYZS01064886.1:0-26318 GCA_013400695.1 Neodrepanis coruscans
TTTTTTTTTGCTTTTACATGGTTTTTCACTTCTCCCCTAGAAAAGGAAAGAGGTTGGGAAGCACATATCCAGGCTGCACCTGGATGCTGCTGGTCCCAGGGATTCAGAAGAGGGTGCCCTTGTCTCACTGTCAGCATCCTGTGACACCTCTGCTCCACTCAGGAGAGGTACAGGACAAACCACCCCAAACTGCTGCCAATCCTCTGCTGTTCACAGAAAGGGTGAGGCTCAATCCAAGCAGACACTGCCATTTTGTCAACCTACACTGCACAGACAGATATTTTTCAATATTCCTGTTTAAGAAGCTGAGAAGTCAGAACAAAAACGTGTTCAACAACACGTCTATAACCATAACACAACCTCACTACAGTAAATCGTGTTTTAATTTGAATATATATACCCACATCTAAATTAATTAAGCAGTCAAAAGAGCACACCTAGAGAAATGAGTGATAATTTCACAGCATAATGAAGCTGGCTTACATTCAAGAAGTGGAGCAGCTGCCATTCAAAGGGGCGGATGTAATGCTGAACCAAAGAACAGCATGTGGTTTTAATCTCTTTTCTCTTACTTTGAAACCCCATCATTTCCTGGCCACTTGTCTGCCTCTAAGGTAAAAGGTGTTGTTGCTTTCAAGTTGCAAGAGAAAAACGGAGAAGTTCTAAACCAGCCCCTTGGAAAAAGAATCAACATCAGAACAAACATACCTGAATTGCCCACAAAAAGGGTTTTCTTTGAACTGGGTTTTATGTGATCAAATAACCTCGGCCTGCTCCTTCTGTGGGGAAATCCTGCAGCCCCTGCTCAGGGCAGACCATGGAGTCAACTCCAATAACAACCCACCCCGAATCCAAACCCTCCCAAGGGCCCCAAACGAGCCATTACAGCCACCACTAATACCTGCAGCACGGAAACACTCCAAAGACAAAAGCAGGATGTTGTTAGAGACGTTTACTGCTGATATTTAAGAGGCTGAAGAACTGTATCAATGCCTAACTTAAAAATAGAAACCCCAGGAAAAAAGAGAACACGACCACAACTGTGATTTCTGGCCATGGGCAGGGTAATTTTTAATCTGAGCTGTTACAGACTGAGATGATGCTACTGATCCCAACCACGGACCTGAACAATATTCATCTATTATATATTAAAATAGCAACTATTCAGAGTGAAAATCAGGGAGGATGAGGAGGAAGGAGCAAGTGGGCATTACCTACAACTGCTGAGTCTGAAGAACAAAAGCCCTGCTAAAAAAAATATTAAAAAATACATTTCCTGGAGAGAATGTAAAAAGGGCTGGCAATGAGCACCCAAAGTGTGTCAGCCTGGAGAGAACACAGTGTTCTGACCCCAGCACCCTGCCCTGCTACTGCCTGTTCCCTGCACGTGTTTGCTTTAGAAACACCAGTTCACTGAGAGGGCTCAAAGTCCACCCACAGCCCAAGTGTTTGCCCCGAGCCAGAGGCAGAACAGCTCTGCACAAAGGCTTGTGCAATGCTCTGCAGAGGCACTGACTCTCCTGCAAATGAAACCAGCCACTTTTTACCTATAAATTCATTTCTATCAAATCCGAGGCGTCAGCAGCAAGGAGGGAGTCAGTAAATCCCCTGTCTTTATGTCAGTGAATTAATGTGTCCTCTGACACCTGGCAACAGCACAGTGCAAACCAATCTGTTCTCCTCCCATCATAAAACTGGGAATGGGAACCTATTTAAGCTCGATTTACACATTGCAAAGCCATCGGGTCCCCAGGGAGCTCTGACAACTCACATCATAAACCAAACTTTAAAAAAGAAATGGTGTGTATTTATAAAAATCCTAACTTCATGATCTTAATGCTTTTTTCCCTTGAGACCCTCCTGAAAGCAGAGTCACAACCACACACAGATGAAGATGAATTTATTTTATTCAACAACTAGTTTTCACCCAGCTATGAAGTCTAGATAGATTCAAGGATTGTAGAATATCCTGTTCTTCAAATTCAAGATTGGAATGCACAGCTACAGCACCCAAGAGATGTCTGCCAAAGAGAGGGAAGTCTGAGGGGAAGCACACAGAGGATGGCAAGGTTACACACAGCTTCACAGGTACTACACTGAAAATATTCCATGCCACAGCTTAGTAGCCACCTGGCTACCCAGGATGACATTGTCTACCTCGGGGATTAAATGTGGAGTGGAGGGAGCCCGGCAGGATCAGCCCCAGCTCTCTGGTGGCTGCATGGGTGGCACAAGCTAGAGCACAAAGGAGCAAGTCAGGGAGGCTTTGGTTCTCCAAACAGGGAGTAAAACCAGCTTCCAGCAAGGAAGCCAAGTGAACTTTAATCAAACATGCAGAGTGCGTGCTGCTGAAAGCCACCGCACATAAATTCAGGAACAAAAGCTGCTGCAGAAATCAATAGCCTCCTGAAACATTAACACAGGCCAGCATTGATCAAAGGCCCTGTGACAAAAGGCTGCCTTGCAAATTAGCTGCTGGTTTTGCTTGCAAGCAAACAGAAAAGCACGAACGCTCTGACATGAATGGCCTGTAATGATCATTTTGTTCCTGGTGATCTCACCTCACCTCACCACAAGGTCTCGCAGTCAACACATCCCAGGGCTCAGCTCTAATTGCAGGCATTGCCGGCAGTCGCGGCTTGTTCGCTGGGGGCAGCTGCTCTCAGGCGGATTTTGGGCAACAGCCCTAAGGCAACAGCCTGAAACACGCTGTGAGCCTCCTCCCAAGTGTTCTGTGCAAGAACCAACACACTGAGATCCCCCAAGTCAAGGCAGACTGACCCCTCCTTCCCCGCAGTTTGTCCCGTTCAGCTCAGGAGTGACCTCCCGTGAGGACAGAAATCCAGGAAGGGCTGAGGCCACTGAGGGGACCAGAACCCGTGGGGAGGTCTCTCTGGCTGAGGATGGAAGAGAAACCTCTGATGCTGACACAGGAACAGGCCATTTGGAGCACTCACCAGTAACTCCAGTGAATCAGAAGGGAAATCCCAATAAAATCCACCCCTCAAACAAGCAGCTCTAACTCTGTACTGTGCCACACCCAAGAAAGATGCTGTTAGTGCCTTCCCACCACAGGACTTTTGAGTGTCCCACAACCCTCACCCTCCCTAACCCAGGAGGGGATGGATTTCCTGGCCATGTGGCACCTTTCTCCTGCCTCTCCCGCTCTTTTCACCCCCTGCCTCTCCCCCAAACGTGTCTGCAGCTNCGCCATGTGGCACCTTTCTCTCTCTTTTCTCCCCCAAACGTGTCTGCAGCTCAGCCCAGCTCCCCAGGCCCCACCCCAGCCTCACTAACTCCATACCTTCAGAGTCCCCTGGGCGCCAGCAAACCTGCACATCCTGGTTTGCCACTTCTTATCAGCAGCTTTCAAAGGTAAAACACACAGCACAAGCTGTGCCCCGTGTTTGTGTTTAGTCTTGCCTTGGGTAAATAAAGGATTAATGCTGTGTGTGTGCCTTTCTGGGCTGCAGAGGTTCTGACAGCCCTGCAGCAGAGCTGCTCCTATGGAAGCCAATCACACACATCAACTTACCTTCAAGTATCTGTTATGGTATAACAGAGTGAGCAAACATAATAATTGCTGTTTAATTTCCCCAGAGCCGAGCTCTGCCAGGGAAAAAAAAAAAACAACACTCAGGAGGGAGGGGAATAGCTTTACAGTAATGAAAGAGAAAAGGTAAATGACAGCCCTCCTGTAAACCAGCCCCGGCAGAGCAGGGGGGAGCAGATTGTCCAGCTGTGGCCTTAATGAATTCACAATCTTTCTGGAATGTATCAAGATTTTATTAAGTCAACTCAATTTAGCTAATGCTCTGTAAAGTCCTGCAGTAAAAACACCCTCCCAGTGCTTCCCCCCTTCACTGGATCCTGTGGCTTTGACACAGCCTTGGTCACACCTGCTGCAGGGCCTGTGACCCAGGGGGCAGATCAAGAATGGGCACTTTTGGGTAATGGAACACACACCAGTACAGACCAGTGCACCAGCCTGGCTTCCCAAAACGTCACAGAATAACCCAGAGTGTTGCCAGACTCAGACAAAGCTCAGGGTCACACATCCAGACCCCAAAGCTGCCCAGGGCTGTGGGGGAATCACCACCCCTGGAAATGCACAAAATCCACGTTTAGGTGGCACTTGTGGACATGGTTTAGTGGAGAACACGGTGCTGGGTAAATGTTTGGACTCAATGATCTCACAGGGCTTCTCCAACCTTAATGATTCCACGGCTCTTCTTTCTTAGGAGCCCAGACAGGGAAAATCTGTAACTCTCTGAACCACTTAAGGATCAGAAAAAATGCAGCAGAGAGGAGAGGAGCAGCTGTGTGCAGCTCCAAGGGCTGAACCTGGGCATTCTCACATTTTGAAGCTGTGTCCCGGTGTCTCTGCCAACCATGACAAATAGGTTTGCACATGCTCTAATTAAGCAGTAAGTCTCAGCAGCTTGTTCAGCAGCACTGATTAATGTCCACCTTGGGTGCACAGGAATCCTGCATAACCTAACACATTACTGAGATTTTAAGAGAGGCTTTTAAAAACCGAGCAATATTTTACTTAACACCACAAAAAACCCCATTAAAAATCGTGGGATGCTCTCTAAGGAAATCCCTGCAGGCCTCAGTTCCCTGGCACATTTTAGAGGCACAGGCATTTCACCTCTCAGTTCCATGTGTTATCATTTGGATGGCAATACAGTTTCTCTACAATTTCAGGAGAGGTTTCTTTGCTCTGCACACAGCAAGGTTTCATTTCTGCATTTCAAACTCCTGGCAGACAGGCTGGTCAAGTGGGGATCAGAAGAGGAGACAGGTGTGTAAGAAACCCACTTAACTCCTCGGGTTTTTCTGCTGTCAGTTTGCTCCCAACACAGGAACAGGCAGAGCATTTCCTGGGAACCCAGCCGAGGCTCCATCTGCATCTTCTGGAGTTCATTTTGTTGTGGAAAAAAACAGCAATCAGACACAGCTTTGTGCTTTCTAATTGTTTCTGCTAAATGATGACTGCTATCTGCAGAGCAGGGGAAGATGGAGCTTCTTCTCTCTCCTAAAAATGATGGTCTAGGACGCCACAGGTCCTTGGAGAAGCTCTGTGGCACTTCTGAGAGTGTTGGAATGAGCCTGGAACCTGAAGATTTCACTCTGGAGTTTCTCAAGCAGGGAAGGGACTAAAATAATTTCATTGTGCTTGTTACCTAAACACACAGATCACTTCTGTAATTCTCTTTTTGTAATTTTGTAATTGCCCTTCTTAACTAACACTATTGATTCTTCAACATAATGGGTGATGCAAAGAAAACCCAACTCTTTAATAACAATTATGCACAGGAACTGGAAGTGGCAAGAGACACAGAGCAGTGCAATCCCCAGCAGAAAAAGTCAGTGCAGGGACTACAAAGCCAAGAGAAAAAAGGCAAGAAATACACAATCTGGATGTAAATGATCTCTCCTTCCAAACAAACATTATCTGCAGCAACACAGCAACACTCACAGCACAGCATCTTCCATTTGATGACAAAGTCAATCAAGTTCTACAAATTAAGTCTCAGCACATCCTTTTGAAGTTTTATGGTGTGGAGAAAACAATGAGACAGAGCATTTTATAAATTGGCTGAGATCAATCCTGTGTGGGAAGTACAACTGTGCTGATTAACCCTCAACTCTGTGAGCAGCTCCAGCAGAGAAAGCTCTGAAATCCCTTCCTAATTCCAACCCAGGCCTACTGGACAGGCTGAGCCATCCTTACCAAGCACAGCCCTTCTGCCCTCAGTACAAGCTGCTGTTTCTCCCAACAGGACACCCCTGTCTCACTCTCACCCCTTGACTGTGTGGTTTAACAGAGCACAGAGAAATCCAGACTCTGCCGTGCAGTACCAGGTCTCTGTGCCACATCTCTGCCACCATTTCCATGGACAGCATTTGTTCATCTTTCCCTCTGTTTGCCATTAAGGAAATAAGATCATTAACATTTTATGTAACTTACTGTCTGCTCTATGCAAACAACTTTCTTTTTTTCCTCATTTTTAGGGCTGTAAGTAGCAGCTTTAACAGTTGTGCAGAACAAATGCACAGCACACTGGGGCCCTGTTTGCAGCCTCAGCCAGAGTTAAAAGCTGCCGACCCTCTCTGCAGCTGCACCTCATGCCAGAATGAAAAGAAAGCTTTTGTAATTACAGCTTCTTCCTCCAGAGATTCCTCTTTGTTAATCAACAGAGTTCCCAATCCCCCCAGGAACTCCCAGACTGTTGGCTGCATCCATTATTAATTATCAGAGCCCGTCTTTAACAGTGGCAGCGGTGCCTCTGCAGGAGGGGGTAACCCCTGCCAGGGCCACCAGGTACATCCCCTGGGCCTCCATCCATCAGGAGGTTATCAAAATAGAGTTAAGAACCTGAAATGACACCACCCAGGTCAATCAAGCACAATGTGGTTCTGAAGAGCTGAGCTGAAATGCCTTTGCAAAGGTGGCAGAAGTTGCTCTTTTCTTGAGGCAGCAATTCTTCTGGTTCCATTTTCCAACCCACACCCAAGTCCTGGGGCTCACAGCTGTTCCCTGCAGCACCTTCCCTGCCAGCCTGTTGTTAACTACAAGTTCTCAATATTGGAGCTCACACACCAGGACAGAAAGGAGAGTGGAATAAACACCCAGATTCATTAAATGCAGGTTATTCAAGAGAGTTTTCAGGGCTGGATCATGTCTTTCCCACTCCATGTGCACTTTTCCATCAACACTGTTCCAGTCAGAATTCAGCAGCACAACACACAGGACAGGATTTTGTCAATGAAGGAGCCAACCCTGATACATGCCCTTTACTGCACTTCCTTTTTGCAGCAGCTCAGTAATTAAGGTTCTTGGTTGTGTGTTGCCAGAATTCAGGTGTTGAACAAACTCCATTTCACTACACCCCAACCACACCTTGCCTGGAACACCTCACACTCCCCCTGTTTGAAGCAGAGGTACCAGTGGTTCATGTGGGGGAATGTGTGAGGGAATGGAGCCAGAAAGGAGTTCCAAGCACCACCCTCCACCCTGCAAACACCTTCCCATTTCTCTGCCCTTCATTCCATGCACAATCTTATTATTCCTGCCCACCCTCAAAGCCACAGCCATCAGGGTCAGCCCAGAAACACACACCAGCAGTGCTGCATCTAATGAGTGCAGAGAGCAGAGAAATGAGGGGTGGGAGCAGAGCAATCCTGCAGATGTTCTAAAGGCACCAGCAGTTCGAGCTGTGCATTTCCTCAGGTGATAATTGAATGACAGTGGCTGGGAGGAAAATCCATTTCTGAGCTTTGGAAAGGACTGTAAGAAAAAAAACAGGGGTTTTTTTTTGTGCTGGCAGCATGTAATGGCTGCCAGGGAATGGAAACAGCTCCTCCAGCCACTGCAGCTCCTCTGCTTCATGGGTTTTGTAACAGGGGCTGAGAATCAGATCAGGTGCAAGGAGCTGTTCAAGCCAATCAAAAAAAATATCAACAATTTTGATCATTTCATCTGCCAACCAGACTGTGGTTTGCATGTCACTTTAATTAAGGAAAAGACCAGTTTGTGTATGTGCATGAGAGAGGGACACACCAAACACAAGGGCAGCAGCATCTTCTACTGTTGTAATTTCCATTTAAACAAAGTATTAGAAGTTCAATTCTACTCTTCAGCAGGGAATTTAATCCCCCTGCACCCCAGTGAGGTGCACAGATGCTCATCTGTTCTGTAACAACTGAAATTAGGATTGTAATTATTAAGGAAGTTTCTATCCTTTAAAAATATTTTGGATGATGCCAATTTTACATACGGAATCAAGCTGCACTCACCAAAACCTTTACCAGGTTATTCCTGGTGGGTTTTTGTGTTCTGTTAGTCGAGTGCTTCACAGCAAGTTGGTATTTAAAACAAGCCACTCCCAGTGAGGGGTCACTTGGAAGCAACACTCTGCTGCCCTGGGCTCATGGAAACACTGACCTGGAGCTCAGAACCAGAACAGGTTTTCTCTCTCTTACTGCTCTGAAAAGGTGATTTCTAAAGGTGAGGAGCTCTCACTCTGCACTGCAGGTTCCTGGCTCAACTCACCTGAGAAGCCACTGCAGCCTCTGAAGATGTAACAGAGAAGTTTCTAGTCCTCCTTCAAGCCCCAGTTTAAAAGTCATCAGTTGGTCCATGTGTGGACAAAGTTTCAGGCCGAACACAAATCATCACTCAACACTTCTGGGGCACCTTGGATGGTCTGGAAAAAAGGAGTTCCAGCCCCCAAGTCACTGCAGCCTCCCTGTAACAGCCAAATGCATAAATCCTCTGTGTTTTATGGGCCACCAAGGACTATTTTCCTGTTAATTAGAGCTGGTGCTTCTGTTTTCTTCCTTTTCTGAAACTGTCTTGTGGCTTCCCAAGGTGAAGTTGGAATGTATTATATCACCAGGTTTCAAAACAAGTCTGATTGTTGCCTTGCTCTATTATTGGAATCCAATGTCACTCTTAGGAGGAGTCTGTCCCCTTGATGTCAGACAGGTTTTATTCCCCCTGATTCCTTTGGGGGTGGGTTTTTGTCTCTGGATTAAGAACACTCCTGACTTGCACTGGGCTCTGCAGCCCCAGCCCCAGTTCTTTCCTGGCCACTGAGATGACAAGGAAGCAAAACCACTTAAAAATAAATGGAAACTCTGAAAGTTTGAGCAGATTTTCCATTTTTAATAAGGCCAGAAGGGCTGGAAGGTGAGAGAGAATCAGCCACTTGTTCCTGAAATATCATTTACTGTAACTGCTTTGATTTAAACACAGGGATGAGAACTGAAGTTGCACCTTGTCCTGTGGCAGCCACCAGCAAAGCAACTTTGGCACCAGCAGCAACATTTTGGCCTCCTGATGTGTCTGACCACTGACCTGCACTCTACACTTCCATGGACCAGATGTTTCAGGTTTTCCCAACACATCTGTGCTGAATCACACAAAGCCTGGCTTGTCAAATGGACACACTCCCTCCTCCCTCTGCAGCTCCTGACCTGTGGGGGAGCTGCTGGGTTTGAAGGCTTTGTTATAAAAGTTGTGTTAAAAACAGCAGCAATCAGAAAAATATGGAGACAAACATTGTAAAATCACCCTCACTGCTAATGAGGAATGGGAAGCTGCAATCCCCTGCAAACAACAATTTTTATTTCTTTTTTAGAAGAAAAGTCCTCCCACACCTGGATATTCCCTGATGAAAACTATCACCCCCCTGATTCCATGCTGCAGACAGACAGAATGTGACCTCTTAATGAAAATCACTAGCACAGGATGTAGGATGTCCAACATCTGAACAAACCAGATGGAGGAGGAAACCCATCCATTTCACACCTGGAAAACATCAACTCAACTCATACAAACCCCCAGCTTATCACTGGAAACTCACCCACTGCACACAGCTTCAGGGAGGATGAGTTCCTGTCCCACTCTCCAGGCTGAGTTATGGACAAAGAACCAACTTGCAAACCAAACCCCTCATGCAGAATCTCTGCCATTAAAGCCCTGATTTTAAACAGACTCTGCTCCTCTCAGATCTGGTCCCTGAACAGCTGTTTTCCTTTTACTGCTCTCCAAGAACAGTTCTATAAACCAGCAGATTTTCTAGATTAAGTGTGGAGGGTTGAGGGGTATTTATGTGTTTTCCTGTTTATCAGAGCAACATATGAAAAGAGGAATATTGGAGCAGGACATCCAGCAACCCCCCCTGCCCCAAACCACAAAGAACTGCCACGTAAGCTGCTTATCCCTCACTTATTGTTGCTTCCTCCACTCTCAAATTCCTTCTGTCAGGAAAAATCCTTAGCAAGCAAAATTTAACCAGAAGACAATGCAGAGAGTTATAAAGCAGCATTAGAAAGAGCAATTCCTTGTAGCTTGCTGTAATACCTTTGCAGTGAGCTCAAAAGTGAAAGGAATTACTCATTTTTCTGTTCTGCCCTGGTGTCTCCAGCAATTATTAATCCAAGCTGCTCCCTTGGAAAGTGAATTTGATCCCCACAATTAGGGGTATGGGAAAAAAAAAAAAAGGCACCAGTAATTTGGGGCATGACTTAGGGCTCTGACTCCTGAGGATTTGCAAATCACAGCACAGTGAGTTCAGAGCTGAAATGAGCTGCTGCCATTAATCCTGTCACCCTGGCCATGGCCACGGCCACTGCAGGGCTGTCAGGACAGGTGACACAGCTGGCACTAAGTGTGTCACTAAGTGTTCTCCTAAGTGTTCTAATTAAACTATGCCATTGTCTCAGTTTGTGCTGTAAAGTGCCATAACCAGTGGGCTCAGTTCTACCTTTCTGCCATGTCCACTGCAGGGATGCTGACCTGGGAGAAGGGCTGTGTAAGCAGGGAAGGAAAGCAGTGTGAGGGAAGAGGGATATTAAAGCAACAGCATTTTTCATCAACTGACACCAGAACCAGAGACCTGAGAAACCCAAGAGCTCTGACTCCCACCACCAGTGAACCTTCCAGCAGCAAATTTCAGCTTCTGCCCCTCTGGATGCCATAAAGCAGCTGCAGCACTGGAAAAGAACATCTTCATGTCCCTGACTGTGCACAGTTCCCATTATCTGGAACTGCACTGAGGAGACTGAGGAGCCATTAAAGCTAAAGGGCAGCACTGGCAACAGAACAAATGGCCAGAGCCCTTCAGAGCTTTAATGTGAGGTTTGATCAGCCCATGAAGGGGATGTGAGGGATGGATGGTTCCCTGTGACAGCACAGCTTTAGGTGGTCTGGCCCTGCATCCCTGTTCCAGGAGAGGAGAGCACACACCCCAGGAAAGCTGTCACTGCTCTGTGACACTGCCAGCCTGCACTGCAGGAGCACTGTCCTTACAACAGCCTGACAGGCTCCTTCAGAGCTGCCTTTCTGCTCCCTGAAAACACATCTCTACATCACTTTAGTACCCAAGAAAAGCTCAATTCCCCTATGTAAACACAGGCAGGTTTATTTCCCTCTTCATACATCTGGACTCGTGTTGTCTCTACCTGCCTTCCTGAGCTCTTTTACAAGGCAAGAATAAATTGAGACAGTTCTGAGAGAGGGGAATAAAATGTCACTTTTACCCAGTCAATGATCTTCTGAGGGCTGAGATGAAGAGGGGCTCCTTTACTGCTTTATCAGAGATGCAGAAGTGTGTAACAGCAGTTCTGTAACAGTATCATACAGGATCTATATAATAACAATGTTTGACAGCTCCTGCTACACCAGGCTCAGCCCAGACCCCCACCCCCTGTCCATGGCACAGCCCTGTTCCTCATCACACAAATTCTGCACAGTCTCACCCAGTTGCATCACTATGAGCTCAGAAATTCCTGCCTGTTACAGTCAGACTGTGCCAACAGCCCTTGGGAACACTGAGTGATCAGGCATTCCAGAGGCAGGGAATGCCAGCAGTGATTCCCTGCTCCCACCAGGCAAGGCACTGATCACTTTAATTAGAGCTTCTGTTCAGCACAGCACTGAGGTGTCAGAAACTAAAAGAGAAGCTCTTAGAAAGGGGAACTTCAAAACAACAGGGAGGAAGGTGTTATATCAATGCTTGTCTGCTTCCTTTGGAGAACAGCAAGGCTGACTTGTATGTGTTTATACTTGTGTGGCTCTTAAAAGCACAATCCCTTATTAACTGATAAACTGCAGCCACAGAGTTTCTGAAATTGCTGAAATATGAATCTTCACATTTACCAGAGAACACACTGCAAACCAAACCACACACAAAGCACTCTGCACTTCCAGGGTCCACCCCAGGACACTTCATCCCCAACAGCCAGAATTCCCCATTGCATTTTTTTTCCTCAGAATTTTGTTTTTCTGACAGATTTCTCCCCCTGCAAACCAAGCAACCAACCAACCTGTGGCTCCAGGCAAAGCTCAACAGCTTTCACCTATTAACAAGTTGGATTTTATGCTGGATTTGCTTTACTACATCAAATATCCCACCCTCACTAAATCCTTCAGAGAGATGCAGAGAGCCAGTGACAGAGCTCAGGGCTGGAATGAGCTGGGGATGGATGTCTGAGAAGCAGAACGCCCCAAGTGGATTTGCTGGGGACACATTCCCATTTGCCTTTCTTCTCTGTGAAACAAGAGCAGTGCTGGACACGGTGCCTGGGCTCAGGGCTGTGCTGAATCCACTCATCCAGCACCCTGGGCCTGGCCCTGAGCCCCAGGACTTGCTCAGATGCCTCCCTGGGGTGGTGCCCTGGTGTGTCCACTGGGTTTGGTCCCACAGCCACAAAGGGAGGGTTCTTTCTTTCCCAAGCTGAGGGCTAGAAAAAGGGTTCCTTGTGGTTGGTATCCTTGCAGCCTCTCTAAATGCAGCATCCCTGTGTTTTCCATATGAAATATTCACTAACCTGAGAAGGCTCTCAGCTCTGTGTGCACTTCTCCATCAATTAGGAGCCCCACAGTGCAGTGACAGCCCCTCAGCTCTGCCAGGCCTCTGCTGCTCCACACAATTCATCACCTCTAGTTCTCAACAGCCACATTAGAACATCACCACAGCCCTTCTCCTCTGCTTAACTCTTCCCTATCTGCCCGGTTTTTGAGCTGTCAGCATCTTGTTGTACCCACCACAAACCCAGGATCTCAGAGCCTCCGGGAAAATCCTGAGGATCAAAAAGCCACAGTCTCAAGTCCTGAGTTGCTGTCAGGTTACAAACACACCCAGTGATCCAGGCACAACCAGGGGACAGATCCTGCAGCAGCAGGGATTTGAGACATTACACAACTCTGGGAAAGAAACCTTGTGGCACATGAAGGACAGACCACAAACACTATTTTCTCCTTTAAAAAAAATCACTTTACTGTGCTGGATCAACCCCCATATAAGCACAGGGGATCCTCTGAGTGTCTCATGTTCTGTAAGTAATTCTACCCCTCATTAAACTCATCACAGCAACACTGATCAGATCTATCATTTACTTTGGTCCATCCTTGCAGGTGCTGTTTGTGAACAATTTCTCCATTTATTTCCATGTCTCTGTTGCTCAGGCCTCATGTGTGAAATCACAGGCTGGACTCCAGCCCATTCCCACAGGCATGTGAGGATCACCAGGACTCCCCAGGTCTCTGCACTGCTCTCAGTAGCTGCTACCAAGCAAAAGGGACAAAAAAGTGGCATCTTTGGCTGGGATTAAACCAAAAGCAGCAAATTAAGGCAGCTGTTTTAATATAAATGGTGCTGGTGATAAAACTGAAAGGGAAAGCACAGAAAATGATGCCTTAAAAAACTGGAATCACCTCTTGGAATTTTCCTACAGTGCTGTTTTGCACAGCAGCCCTACCCATCTCTTTAAAATGTTCCATGAATCTTTCACACACAAACACCTGACAGTCACAACTCAGGCATGTCAGAATGTTCACATTGCTTATTTTCTGCCATGTAAAAACATCATCAACAGCTCAGTGCCTGAGAACTCAGGCTGTACACAGCAGGCAGCCCTGGCTGAGGCAGCAAAGGGGCTCTGCACAGGTGAGATGTGCAATTCTTCACTTCCAACTCACTGCCTCTGATCTGCTCTGAAGCATCAGTGACAGGAGAGCTGAGCAGCATCCAAAGGAGCAAAGAGGCTTCTTGGGGGAGTAGAATATTCAAGGAACCTAAATCCACTCCTACCCATCTCTATAAAACATCAGGAGGAAAAAAAAACCAATGAGCAACTCCTATGAGGCTTGTGTAAACCCCAGTGAAGCTGAGCTGCCTCAGTTTCCTTGTCTGGGCTCTCTTCAGAGTGATACAGGAGAGGGCAGCCCTGAAAAACCTCCAACTTCTGTCAAATTGGGATGTTCTAATCTAAACCTGAAGCTACAGAAATACTGGAACATGAAAAAAAGAGCAGGGAGGTGAGTGAGCAGAGGCAAACACCCTTTGCAAATTAAACCCCNCTATGGGGCTTGTGTAAACCCCAGTGAAGCTGAGCTGCCTCAGTTTCCTTGTCTGGGCTCTCTTCAGAGTGATACAGGAGAGGGCAGCCCTGAAAAACCTCCAACTTCTGTCAAATTGGGATGTTCTAATCTAAACCTGAAGCTACAGAAATACTGGAACATGAAAAAAAGAGCAGGGAGGTGAGTGAGCAGAGGCAAACACCCTTTGCAAATTAAACCCCCAAACCCCCCAACAAAACCAAACAAGTCCCCCACTAACACAAAAGCTTTTTCCTTACAGTCAATCACAGCAAACGATCACCTTGAGCAGAGGAACATTCAATAATGAGCTGAACTAGGCAGAAATTCCACCAGCACCCTTCCAAATTCAGATTTTCAAAAACTTATTGCAAGTGAAGAAACATATGTGAGTATCACACACCTAAAATCAAACAGCAAGTTGCTGTAGTGCTTGTATGTGTTTATTTTGGTATGGTTTTATATTTAGAAGCACACAGGCCTCCTTTCCTTACCTCCCCCTCTTCAGCACAAGCTGTTGCTCCCCCCCAAGCATCCAACACTTCTGCCCCCCTGCAGGAAAGCCCAGAGACACAAAGCAGCAGCACAGGTTTTGTGTTGCTCATGTTTCCCTAATCCATCCCACACATGGCTACTGCAGAGTGGGCTCATAATTGAAACCACTCTAATTGTCAAACACACCAACAAAGCCCTTGCTGTGGTTCACTGGCCACTTCTTACTGTGGTTTGGTTACTCACCAGGCTTAGAAAAATCTGATCCTGGACAGGCAGGAGGGCCCAGAGCTGGAAGCTCCAGTGCTTCACACAATTCTTTGTACAAAAGGGCTTTTTCCCTGCTGAAGGAATTCCTTACTGGGTGCACACTCACAGATGGAGGGACCTGCAGCCCATGTTTCCAGTGTGGCTCTCCCTGGCTCACAGGGATCCAGCAGCCTTGGAGGGAGTGATGTCAACTCCAATTATCATGGAGACAAGGCAAAGCAATACAGAGGCAGCAGAGCACTGGCAGCAGGTTCTCTGCTTTCCTGCTGCCCTCTGAAAAACCCTTCTGATGAAATAAAATGGAAATCCCCACTCCATCCTGCAGACAAAGGTGACCTTGGGGAGGGGGGGAGGAGAAGAGGCACAAAGGCAGAGGGGTGATCCCAGGAGCCCCTGTCCTTCCACCCAGGGACAGCCAGACAGGTCTCAGCAAGAGTCAGAGCAAACCAGGTCCTTCCATGTCCATCCACTGGGTTTCCATGAGCTGCTCAGTCTGCACAGGATTCAACCACAGGCATCACCCCCAGTGAAGGAACAGCCTCCCCTCCTGAGCTCTCTGCCAGCAGAGCATCACTGACACAACCAGGCTGCCAAAGCTGAGACTAATGAAGGATTTGGGAGGTCAGTTACTCAATGGGCTCCTCTCAGCACTGAAGGAGAGAAGAGATTCCTGGAGAGAGACTAAAGCAAGAACATCTGAAAAATCAGCAGCTCAACCCACTTCTTGTTTCTAAAATACAAAGTTCCTGCCAGTCTTGAGATTTTTTTGGTGTGTTGTTTGGGGGGTTTCCCCTCATTCTGACATGACCTTTGTGGAACCACAAACCCAGACTGAACAGTGCACCAAAAAAGGCTGTTTGCCCACAGCCTGCAGGATTCCATCCACATTTTCAACTACAGCAGCCAAATAGAATGTGAAACTCAGTTTTAAAAATCTCCCTTACCTTTTCTACCTTGCAAAGGTCACAGCAAACCTTCAGCAATGCAAAGACATCCAAAAACTTAATGCTGGCCTGGCACAGATGGAAATATAAAACTAGTTCTTCAGTGGTGATTCAGGGGGATTTGTTAGGTATTATTTAATTGCTGAAGCAATGAAACTTCTCCAGTGGTAATTTGTAAGTGCCCTCATGACTCAGGATTGTGTAAACATGGGTTAAGGATTATAAAAGAGTGACTGCATGAGGTGGGAAATGGGAGGGTGGTTTCACTCACACAAGGATCTGTCTCCAGCACCATTAATGTGCTCCCTGGAAAAATACTCACAGGAATGGGGCAAGTGGGGTCATTCACATCCCCAAACAGCAGCTCACAACACCCATGTTTCTCTACAGAAGCCACACATCTATTAAATAAAAATCTCTCCAAGTATCTGCATGATTTCCAAGTATCTCCTGGCCAGCTCTGGGTTCCAATTCCCTGGTTGTTCAAATCTAAGATTTTAGTTTCCTCCTTTTCATCCCTTTGCTGAAAATCACTTGAATCATTTTGGAAAGTCTTACAAGTTTGAGACACAAGGATTTCTCAGAAACAAAGCCCACTAACCTTAGGAGATAATAAATAATGGGCAGAGAGGGAGTTTTATGCTCACAGCGAGCAGACAAATTCTTTTTAGAAGCTCTTATGCTCACAAAAAGAGAATGTTCTTCTAAAGCCAGGCAACAACAACAAGGAAAAAAATCTATCACTTCAAATGCCACAGAATAAGAACATGAGCTGGAATTGTTAAATCAATACAACTTTAACACAGCTCTGAAGGTGGGAGGCCTTTGTCCATGTCACTCCTCCATAACAAGGTGAAGGTCCAGTTATACAACCCACAGAGTTATTCTACATTCTGGATCTCATTTAGCAGTGGGAATTAGGATAAATGCATTTTTTCACCTGCTCTTCAAGCACCCAGGCTGTGCAAGGTTTATGGCATGTATTTTTAATCACATCTCAACCTCAAAGGTTTTGCAGAACAAAACCAGGGTCCAAACCAAAAAAATCTCCTCTTTCTGTAAATTATGTCCTTCCAGTTTCTGAGCCATTGTGCAGCTGAATTGTTGCAATACAATGAAGGAAATCTGGGAGGAAAAGAGTTGTTTTCTGCACCAGAAGTGCAGAGGAACCAGCCAAGCTCTGGTGAAGCACAACCACCAGGGGTGAGGAACAGTGCCCAGCCAAAAAACAACTCACTGTACAAACCAAACTCACTGCTGACCCTAAAGCAGCTTCAGGAAAGGACAAAGTAACACTGGGAGGGCTGCAGGAACAGGGCAGGGAGAGAGAAAAGAGCTGGGTTTGTAGTTTCATGTTTTTTTGGGGGGTTTTACTTGGTTGGTTTGTTGGTGCCTTCCCTGGGGAGATGCCATGATTTATTTCTCCAGTTCCCTCTGACTGCAGATCAGTTAATGAAACACTTGAGCTTTGGCAAAGATCCTCCTCTCCTTAGCCACAAAAATAAAAAAAGGATTGTAATTAAACTTACCAGAAAGCCAGCTAATCAAACTCAACAGGAACAAAGGGCAACAGCAACACGTTCAGGGGATCACATCTTCCTTGCTGGCCCCGAGCCCAGAGTTTGCATTACAGTTTTTTTTGCCTTCCCCATTTCACAACAGCATCAACCAGCCCTGGCCCAGGAGCCTGAGCTTTCCAAACTGCACTGGGAGGAGGGCAGCTTTTTGTGAGCATGTGGAAAGTGTTAAGTCTTTTCATGTAGTAGAGAAGGTTCTTAAAACTACTACTGTTCGACTCAAAAAAACCTCGGAGCTTCACAGACCATTAGAGGTTTGTGAACCACGGAGAAGGGCAGAGTTAGCAAAATAAATCAGCAGTTCCTGTGGGATGTCCTGGTGCTTTACACAGGAGGCACAAAGCAGCCTTGGAGTTTAACAACAGGGAGGACTTCTCAGATTGCAGGAGGAAAGAGCTGCTTTATAACCAGGAATGTGCTCTCCTGTCTTTAAATAAAGCTCAGGGTCTGGAGGCATCGGGCAAAGGGAAAAGAGAGCCCAGAAAATGTGTCTGGGGGAGGGGGAGGAGAGATCAACTCAACTGTTCCACCCAAGAACAAACCCTTTCACCTCTCAGCACCTTTTCAATGCCATTCCTTCCTGCTGGGCAGAGTTTGGTAGAGTGAAAATAAATAATATTCCCTGCCCATGTTGCTCACCCCAGATGACCAGAACCAGTAAGGATTTCCCAACCATCAGCACTGTCAGCATTGGTGATTTTGTCATCAATCTTGTAACACTTTGTTTCTTAAGACTCCAAGTTCTTAAATAAGAGGGATTACACAGGAAACCAGAATGTTCTTCTACATCTCCCCAACAGAAAAAGCTTCGAAGTTCGTATTTGCAAAGAAAAGGGCAGTTGACAAAATTACTCCTGGAAGATTTAAATCAGAAGGAAATGCCTGTCAATATTCTAGGATTTAAAAAAAAATAAGGGATGCAAGAAGCAAAATACTTTCTGTGGAATCTGCTTTCATCATTCAACATCTGCTGTAACATCACCTGCACCTTCTCAAGCAGCCCAAAAGCAGGAGGTGAAGGTGGGCTGCTCTCCTGCCTCCTGACCCCCCTCTGACTTCCCTGCTGCTGGAAAAGCAGGAGTTTGCCCAAAAGAACATCCCTAGCACCTACAAGTAATCACCAGCATTTTTTATCCCCTGACAATTTGAATTTTATCACACTCCTACGTGGTTTTTTTTCCTTTCAGATACAAAACAGAAAGGGGAAACAAAACAAAAGCAAACGGAGCAGGTCTCAGCATGTGATGGGAAATGTTCCTCAGGCTCACAGAGCCACTTCTCTCCACAAACTGCCTCAGCTTCCCCTATGGCACAGCCTCTATTTTTAACTCCCCATTCTCAGTTTATTCCACAATCTGTGTAATTCCTAGGAGTCTTCTTTGGCATGAAAAAACCCTAAACAACAAAAACAAAAAAAAAAAAAACCCCAGTAATCAAGCAGTGCTTCTTTTTTACAGCTGGTTCAAACAAAAATGACAAAATGAGTGCATCTGTCTCCTGGAGTTGTTATTGTCTTGTTCTCACAGTACAGGGAGAGCAGCACATCACAGGATGTTTAGGAGTGAATGATGTTGTTTGGGGGCTGGTTCTGTGCCAGGACAAGGCAGGAGACACCGTTCTTGGGGAGCCATCTGGGGCAGGAGGAAGGGCTGAGGCCCCTGATTTCTGTGGCAGAAGGAAATTCATTCCATGCTCAGCGTGGCAGGAAAGGAGCATCCAAAGCAGCCTTTGCTCTCTGCCAAAGGCTGAGCTTTCTTTACCTGCCCCAAATGGCTGCTTGACTGAACCCCACAGGAGCTGAGCAGCAATTCCATGGCTGGCTGTGCTGAGGAACCAGAAATTCTCTGCACTATGAGCACCCCCAGTCACTGTGACTCTGCTGTAACACGACTCCCAACAAGTCCAGGCTGTTGGTATTTATTTACTTCTGGAGCTCGAAAATTCCAAGCAAACTGTGCTTCAGTACCCTCTGAAACTGTAATCTCTGTCTCACACACTGGAAATACACACAGAGAGGGGATTACCTGGAGAGCAGTTCTCTATTAAACCATTTCAAAAATCAGACCCCAGGCAGGATTATACAGATCCATTTCTTCTTCAAGCAGCTACCCAAATTTTATAACACTGGCACTGTTCTAGGACAGGACACCCCACAAACATCACTGCTGCTTTTATCACTTCTTTATTTTTGCCTTTCTGGGAGGCACTTTGATGTTTTAAAGCACATCCTCAGTCCCAGACTGGATGGGGAACAAACAAGAGGAAGGGTTTGATGCATGGCATCAGTGGAGAAGAAACTTGCCAGGCTGGGACACTCAGCCAGGAAAATAAACTTCACAAATTCTTGAAGAGACACTTATTTTATGTACCTGCAGCTCACAGGACCTCAGGGTTGCTGGTTGAGTATTTGATACAATCTGACAGCTGCCACAGAGAAGAAAAGCTGGGTTTTGTCTCACAGGGAAAGAAAAATACAGAATAAATACACAGCTGCTGATGAACAAAAGCATTTTACCCAGAGTCACAAATCCCCTTCAGCCCAGATGCAAAAAAGGAATTCACAGTAAGAAAATAAACCAGAATTCCTCAGGATGGTGAATTATAAACACAAGGTAAGGAAGATGCAGTGGAGCAGGGCCATGAGGAACCACAGCAGCATTGTGTTCTCTCAGCTGCTGAGGAAGGCTCAGACAATATTGGATCCATTACCCAAATAATCTTGGCTTCTATCTCTGACTACAGGCCTTCCCCTCCAAAGCAGAAATTGTCTTTTTTGGCTCCCTGACAGAACTCAGTGCAGTTGCCTAATGGCCCTCTTTTACTCTCAACAATATTTTACTCCTACCTACCTCTAAACCTTCAGAGAAAAATAAACAATGAGTTCCAATCTTGTAATGTAAAATAATAATAAAAAAAAAAGCCACTGGAGTGCAGAGCTGATTTATTGCCCATGCTAAACTCAACTGTAGAGTCCAGCTGGCACACTGAACACACCTTCTGCTTTATGCTCTTCATTTAGGAAGGTTTCTTAGTTAGAAACCCAAAGAAGCAGCCCAGGTTTCAGCTGATGACACTGTAAATTACCTTTGGAATACAGAAAGCAAAATGAAACAACAGAAGCTGAATCCTCTTATTCTCTTCAGAGAAAGCTTAAGAGATTTAAAACAAATAAAAGCAGAGCACAGCAGGTATTTTCTTTCTTTGGTTTTCCTTGTTTCAGCTGAAATCAAGACTTGCAGGTATGTGAAAGGGTGTTTTGGCCTTTGGAAGATGCTCCCAGTTATTAATCAGTGACCACACACTGGTGGCACTGGGCCCTGAGAGGGACAGGCCCTGGAAAAGGGCTGTTCCCAGAGAAAGGATTCCAGAGCCAGGCAAAAGGGACCTTCAGGACATCTGCAGTCAAAAGAAGAAACTCAGGGAACTGGAAAAAAAAGGAACATATGTGGTATAAATGATGGAGCTGGCCCAGGTCTGTGGCAGTGCAGGGCACAGCAGTTTGGGAGGCAAAGGAAGAGGAGAAGGGTGTCTGTGAGTCAAACCTTTATGTCTCTTTGAAGACCTTTCCAAACCTTCTGCTTTATTATTCAATAAAATTATGACATTTGCAAGAGGCTTAACAGTTAAAACTTCTAAAAACAAACCAAATCACAGGGAGCACATCCACAGAACATCCCTCTGCAAACAGCTTTCAGCTCAGAGAGCCACTTCAATCCAGGCATATCTCCATCTGAGCTCAGCATTTCATTACATTCCTTGGCTCTGCTCCTCCTGCTCCTGGTGAGCAGCAGCACCTGAAAGGCTGAGCTGCTTTACCTTGGAGTCAAACACATCAATGCAGGGCTCTTCCTCCACCAGCACAAAAACAGGAAAAAAAAAAAAAGGCAGCATGTTCCCTCCAGAAGAGTTTGTTATGCAAATGATTCAATGGTTTCACTTACACAGGAAAAGCAACGAGCTGCTGCCTCTGCCCATTTTCTCTCCCTGGACTGAAGCCCAGTAGGATATTTGCTATGACTAAAAGAAAAGAAGTCTCAGGGTATCGTTTCAAAAATGTGAAGCCCACAGTGGCTGCTTTACCAAGAACAAACCCCTGTGACTGCAACAGCCACACTCTGGAAGCAGCAGCAGCAGCAGCAGAGAGCAGGGATGAAATGAAAAGAAGCAGTGGCTGTTTATGTTGGCAGTGGCTTCAAACTCTAATGGAAAATTTCAGCTCTGACTGCATCCAGGCTAGAACAAGTTATTAAAGAAAAAGGTTCAGCTTTCAGGCAGCAGAGGCTTCCATAGCTTGTCCCTCTCTCAATGCTGCTGCAGCAAAGACAAGCCAGGAAATAATATGCCTTGACTGTGCACTGTATTAACAGCCCATCATTAGGGGAATATGGCATCAAATAAAAGAGATTTCCTCTGGGAAGGGGAGCAGTGATAAAGCCCAAGCCACAGCCACAAAGGCAGCTCCTGCTACAAACAAGTTCCCCCACTAAATGCAAATATTAAACAGCCAATTTAGGGCTAAGTAATCACTTTATCCTAACGGCCCCAAAGATATTCATCTAATTATCCCCCTCCTTTGATCAAAGGAAAACTGCTGTTTGAACAATTGTGTCCGGGGAGAATCTTTACCTTTCAGAGGCTCAGGGGAGGCTTTGCACAAACATTCCTGAGGCTGGGAGCTGCCAGGAGCTGCACAGTCTGTCCTCAGAGAGGACACACACCTTGCCAGCCCTCACATATGGCAACTGCACTGACCTTTCAGCCACTACACATTTGCACTATATTTAAGAGCTACTCAGGAAGCCAATATTGTGTATTATGTAACACAAGATTAAGCATTAATGAGGCAAGAATAAAATTGTTTATCTAAACCCCAATCTAAAATTAAACAGAAGTTTATGGGGAAAGCTCACACTGCACTCATTTTGTCTCCTAACATTAACAGAGCACAGCTTATTCAGGCTCTGAGGTAACTCCCAGCAGCATTTAATTTGGAGAGGAAGGTTTTACTATCAGAAGAGAGACTATTTTTCCTCAAGAAATGATGCATATTTAGTTCTCACGTGCACACTGCAGGTATCTCCATCTCAGGAAAACAGCTGATATCCATAATTCCTGTGTTTTTTACCCTGTGCTTTAAAGCTAAATAAAGGAGCATCCACCCAGAGGCAAGATCTTTGGATTGCACTCTGTCATCCCTTGCTCAGCAGCCAAACCCAAAATCACACACACCAAAGATACCTCTGTGCTCAACAGGGAAATCCAAACCCAAATTAGACCAGAGCCTGCAGGCCCCCACAAAGATCCACTGTCCTCCTTTCAGGCTTCTTGCTCAGCAGAGCTCAGTGAGCAGCCTCAGCTGCCAGGAACAGGGACCATAGTCACAATCACTGCACCAGAAATTGTCCTTGAAGAACACAGGAGCCACTGGAGAAGCTCAGAACAGCCACATCAGTGTCACTCCCACTGCTCACAACATGCAGGAGAGGTCAGGAAAGACGTGGTGCTTCCAAAACCTCAACTGAACTGCAGCAAATGCCAGGACTGTCTCAGGGTGCACATGATCCCCCTCCTGAACCCGTGTCAGAGGGACATCACACACCCCTCTCTGTTCCTACAGCACCAGCCTGGAGCTCCACTGCTCAGACACAACTGCAGCAACTCCAGCCACAGGGAAACAACTCTGCTTCTTCTGGGACTGTGGCCTTGAACACCTCAAAGAGAAGGAAAATAAAGCCTGAGGCTTCCAGAAGTGTCTGGGAGTGACCAGCACAGGGACAGGCTGAGAGGAACAGGCCCCATGACCCCTCCTGCTCTGAGCTCAAGTTCGTGCCATGTTTGTGTTTGCCCTCTGCCAACACAGTTAAAGCCATTTCCATGAACACAATAAGTCAATTCCCAGCCTCCAAAGGCATTTAAGCACCTTTATCTCTGACCTATCACAATGCTGGTGCTTCTAAAACTCTCCAACTCAAGTAGCTCAATGTAATCACCTGAAGAATTCAGAGCAGAATGTTAAATACTCTGAAAATCCTGCATTATCACAACGTTTTAGCAAATTACCCCAAAACAAGGAGAATAAACCCACATTTAAAGCCAAATCAGCTACTTAAGAAAGCTGCTGCCAGCTCTGTACCTTCCATTCTCACAAGCTGGGAATTTCACCTCCAAAAGGCACCTCTTGGCTTCCCAAGCAGAGGAGGCAGAGGTGCTGCCAAGCATCAACACAAGGAGAACAGGACAGTTCAACCACAGCCACAGCCACGAGGAAACTGCTCAGGAGGAGGGGAAGGGATGGGAGAGACTCAGAGAAGTTCAGGGCAAACCCAAGGGAGTTTCAGGAGTTTTTATCTGAAAATCTCGTGGCTCATCCACAGGGAGGCAGTTTTTCAGAAGGCATGGCCAGGTACCAGCTGGTTTCAGTTCCTGGGCCTCTTACATATGAAAGCTTGAAGAAAATGCTAAAGCTTTTTACCCTCCTGGCCATAAACTGGAAATCTGAAATAAACTGGAATAGTGAAGACCTAAAAAAACCCCCACAGCTGTGATATGGAATGAGTTTTTTCCCTTCACAAAGCTTTTTTTCCTGATAATTATTCATTTAGAAGAAACAATTAAAAACGTTGAGAAACTATCTTAAACTAATTAAAACAAACAGAGGATTTTCTTAGAAGATATTGCACATTAACTGTGAAGAAGGAGGAAAAAAAAAGCCAAGGCACAACTCAAATAGGACATTCCTTAACACAGTTGTGAAACTCAGTACAGGGTGGCCTAAATCTCCTCTCTCACAGCCACTTTCACCCTCCAACACTGTAAAACAAATACAATGTCATATTCACCTCTGTGTTCTGACTTTCTGCACAGCAGCCTCAGCTTGGTTTAATATAAAACAGGCCTGGTCTCTACAACAATTCTGTGTTTCTGTTGGATCCCTTATCTCCCACCATTTCCACGTTCCACAGGGGTTTGGGAGGTGTTTTCCCCCATGAAAGGGGGAGGAATTGGAGCACCTGGCAAAGGCACACTTTGTACAGGAAGGAGGAGGGTGAGATTTAACTTTGAGTGGGGTTTGCAGAGGCCAAACCCCTGACTGCCCTCCCCAAGGGCTCCAGTGACCAGGAGGGTAAACTTTATCAAAAATACTGAGATATCAGGGCAAAGTCACTCCAAGAAAGCCCCTGACACATTTTCCAAGTACCTGGAAGTTGATTCAGTGCTTTTTGCATCCACAGAGTAATTTTTTTTAAGAGTTTCACCTCATATTAACATGGAGGCCAAAAAGCAGAAAGAGGCCTTTTCCTGCTGTTTCTGGAATTGCTACAGGGTTACTTCAAACTGCAACAGAAAAACGGCAGGCAAAGTAGCTGAAATTATTCTGGTGATATAAAAATAGAGAGAACTGAATTCCACAGCCTTGTCATTTACATTATTCCACTTGAAGGAAGCAAAGCAAAACTGGACAGTCAAATATTTACTGCAGCCTTTATTCTGCAATGTCTTCCCACAGCAGAGCTGCTGTAAATTTGGGCTGAAAAAGACTGAGAATTCCAAGAAAGCAGAAGTGAAGCCTGTGGGCAAAAAATAGGAAGCAGAGATTATAAACAACCCCTTACAGGTCAGAGGTTATTGGGAGATCAGTGACCACAAAGAGGAAAAAAACCCAGCCCAAAATGATGCTTCCCACAGCTCAGGGTGTTTAATCTCTGCACTAAACAATGAGACCTGAAGAAACAAGAATGTACAACCATGGCTTATCTGAGCTTTAACACCACAACTTTCACCAAGAGCCTCAGGCCTGACACCCAAACTCCAAATGCAGAAGTCAAGCAGCACAAACAGGGTCAGACACCTGTCCCCAACCCCCTGCTCTTGATTCTTGTCCTTCCCCTTGTAAAAGGCTTTTTCTCCACCACACATTTCGTTTTTTAAAATATAAATTTGTAAAAACCCCACTGTATTTCACAGTAACTCAAACTCACAGAAGTCCTTTTGCCCCTCAGTAACTTTTACAGCATTAAGTTTCTAAAACCACCAGCAATTTGTTGTGGATCCATTCTAGGAGATACTCTGGAGGGAAGAGGACTGTGCTGGATGTGTCAGATGTTGGTGAGACCCCCAGAATTTCAGCATCCCTTCTCAGCTGTCATCTCTCCAGGGCTGGGCCTTCATGCCCCAAATCCAACAGAACACTAAAGCAAACTCCACCAACACTTAACCAGTAGCTACATTTTATTTCTCCTTAGAATCAGTGCAATATACTCCAGGAATTGTTTCCTCCTCCCGTTCCTATCTGCCTTATTCAGTGTTACTATTTAGCACCAGAAGATTTGTGTTACCACAGCACTGTCTCACAAGAACATCTCAGAGGGGAATGCAAACATCCCACAGCAAGTGACAGATTTTTAACTATTTTTACAGTAATGCTTTTCCCCCCCTCACTGCATATCTGAATCCCACACCTCCAAAAGTCTGAAAAACCAGTTTTGCCTTAAATAAATCTCTTCCAGATCACTGCTAGAAAATACTCCTAAACTCCATTTTCACGGAGTTACCTCCTTCCTGAACTCAGACCAAAAATGAAAACCGCTTTCCCAAACCCTCCCAGCTGTTAATCCACACCTGCAGAGCACAAACTGAAGGTTCCAGAGAAGGACTAAAGGCAAAGGCACAGGATTCCCCTTGGAAGGAGCCAACCACTCCTCCCTGTCCCTCTCCCCGGGAGGCCCTTGCCAGGCTTTTCCTTGGAATAACAGTTACATAAATGAAGTTGAGGAGAGTGAGGAGCCCGGGATCCATCCCCAAACCCCAATTCCAGGCTGCTGGGAGGGCAAGAGTTAAAACCACCACCCCTGAACCCTGCGGGTCACCAGGAGCCGCCACAAACCTCAGGCTCCCCGTTCAACCAGATCCTGGTTTGTTTTAGGCTTTAATTCCCCGATGCCATTCGAGCCACGGCTGGCTGACAGAAATGTATTTATCCCATCATCATCATCATCATCATCGTGTCAGAATTTAAAATTAGATCTGGTCTCCATAAATAACACTTTCACCCAACCCTCGGCCGCTCCGTCCCAGCCATGACGATGATTTTACGTAACATCTTTCATACCCTAAAGACACCCCCCCTCCCAAAAAAAAAAA